>PVJO010004261.1:0-111955 GCA_004026905.1 Hystrix cristata | reverse complement strand
GAGGGGGGGAGGGGGGAGGGGGGAGGGGGGGAGAGGGGGGAGAACCAAGATACATCATGTATAGGTACAGAATTAATGTATTGAATGTGACCATTGTATGTAGAATGTACCAATACATGTTCTTGGTTTAAAATAAAATAAAATAAAATAAATTAAAAAAAAACAGCAGAATGGATTAAGAAAATGTGGTTTTTTTATACAGTGGAGTACTACTCTGCCATAAAGAATGATAAGCTTGAGATATTCCTAGGTAAATGGATGCATCTCGAGAGCATACTCCTAAGTGAAATAAATCGGACACACATGTTTAAATACTGCATAGCTTCTCTGGTGTGAGAAACTGAAGTATAAATAAAGACTAAAATGTATTATATTGGAAAGGGAAGAAAGTGTCCAAATGGGAAAGGGAACAAGGGAGGGGGAAAGGAACAGAGAGACAAGAGAAATAAGAAATGGAAGGAAAAAATGGAAACAAATCTTTTGTAAATAGGGAGGGAGGAGGGGGTGAGGGGAGGGGAATGGGAAAAAAAGAAGCAACAAGGTATATCATGTACAGGTACAAATCCCCAATGATGAATGTTATCAATATGTATATCAAAAATGTACCATTAAAATAAAAATTAAAAAAAATTAAGATGAGTAAATCAGACTGAATTTTACCCTGCCGCCTCTCTTCTTAACTGAATAAAATAAACTATTTTGAAGTTCTTTGGTGGAAATTTCATTCTATTATTTTCCCAGATTTTTACGTTAAATTTCACATTATTTAAGAGAACATACTTACAGCTTATTTGCATGCTTCTGTTATAGAGTCCAGGAAAATGAAACGTCTGAATATTTCTTGTTTGGTCTGTACTTAGCCTGCATATATTTTAGATAGCTAAAGGTTTGTATTCCTAACCAATTACCTAACATATCCACATGTGAATTTACCAGTTGCCTTTATAGAAATAAAGATCATTGAAATGAAATGCTTCTTGAATGTGGAAAATCCATATTTTTAAAATCCATATTTTAAAAATAATAAAATTATCAGTAAATTTTCATGAAAAGTCTGAAAAGAAGAAAAGAAAAGAATCATCCAGAGAAAATAATTTACTGGGATATTCAGAACCATAATTTATACCCTAAATAGATGTTGAAAACAAATAGCTCCTAAACCACGTGGCTTCATGAGTCTCCTTTTTTGTGTTCCTCCTCATTCTTTCAAAATATATTTTAATTTTAGTAGGGCAAAGCACATGGGAGAAGTCAATAGACAGGAATATGTGGATGAAATTAGTGGGAGTGGAGACCTAGTAATAATTTAGTCTCAGGTTAACTACACAGGGCTAACAATAAAGGCATTCTGGAAAATCTTAGTGTGTTGCAATAGATCATCAGTCATCATGACAGATTTATAGAAGCCATGTTGAAATGGGCACGGGGAAACATAATGTGTTCAGCAATTTAAATACTTTTCCAAAATAAGATGGCATCTAATAAAATGGATAATTATAAAATACTTTTTAGTCATACCTATGGTTAATTATAATAAAAAATCAACATTAGCAGTAAGTTTAACCTTATCCAAAATGTTGTTTTATTAAATCACAGATTTTAAAATATGAGCCAATTATCTCTCTACATACCTATATCCACACAAAGAAACAATTTGAAGATAGGTAATATTATCAATATTGATTATAATACAGGTTTTCTAATTATCCAAACTGTTCTCAAATGTGCCATTTATCTTTCTCACTCTTATCCAAACTGGTTTTTGTGAGTTATATAGAGTTTCCTGAGATGAAAACTTGTGTATTTCTCTTTCCATTACAGATCTAATGCATGGTTTTCCATCCTTCTACATCATGGCAAAACAAAAAAGAAATCGTTGTGATTCGAAAGTCTTTAGACTAGCTACTTGCTCCAATTTTTAGTATATGTGCTGCCAAAGTGAGCACAAGACTAGCTACTTGCTTAAGTTGAAAGATATTTTTGAATCTTTCAAGAGTTGAGAGATAGAGTAGAGCACTGAGAATAGGAGTGATTACTGATTGCCATAACTGAGCATGGGAGTCTGGAGAAATTTTCCAATATTTCACCAATATATTGATAACATACTTTTCTCTTTAAGCATGGAATGACGTGACTAGATTGACTGGAATTCTCTGGTTTTTGTTGTTGTTGTTGTTCATTTGTTTGTTTTTTAAATTGGCTGCCTTTGCATGACATTTGGCTGGTAACTCACATAACATGCAGCTGGACAGCTCTGGCAGAGACTTGAAGATGTAATCCAGGAGAGAATTTGGAATTGACAGTCAACTAAAACAGGAAGATGACTGACTGATTGATTGACTAATTAATTGACTATGAGAATGATTAAATATTTAAATAAATATATAGATAAAAGGATACAAAGCCTGTAAGTAGAGCTAAAGAGAAAGGACAATAGTTGAAAAGAATTTTAGGATATTATTTGTATTTAAAATGTTATTGTACGTAATTTTTAATTTCCTGTTTGGGTTCTCATTTTCTTAATTTTTTAGAATGAGGTGAATTAATTATTTCAAAGGACCCCTCCTACTATAAAACATTAATTATTAAAAGTTTTAGGTTTGAGACAAAAATACCTTAGGTTCAGAGCAGTAGTCCTAAATCAATCACAGATTTTAAAATATGAGCCAATTATGTCTCTATATAACTGTCTTCACACAAAAGAACTACTTGAAGATAAGTCATCATATCAATATTATCCATGTCAATTCAGGAAATGTTTAGAGATGTTTTTGTTTGTGACACATAAGAGGATGATTGTTACTGGAATCTAGCATGTAAAAGTCAGAGATGCTGCTGTACATTCTGCATTGTACAGGACAGTCTCCTTCAAAAAGAGTCATCTAAACTCAAATGCAAATATTGCCAATGGGAAGAACTCTGAGTTACGGGGTTGAATACCTTCAATCTCTTCTTTCCCCCACTGTAATTTGTCCTGAGTTAAGGCGTGATTTTCAGATAATTAAATATCTCCTAAATAATTCATTATTACTTTAGTGTCTGAATATTCTTCTGGGTCATTTAATTGGTGGACATCAAGACAAAATATGCACCTTTTTGAATTTGGATCCTAGTAAAGCACATGGAGTAATACTGGATATCTCCAATTAAAACACATGCGAATGAATACATGACCTTTGCAGAAATATCTTGGATATATTTTAAACTTCATGTTATTAAGATCTATTCAGAAAACCTTTTTAGAGAGCCCCGCAGGATTTCAGCAAATATTTTACCAAGCTAAGTAAAAAAAAATGCTTTATCTGCCATTCTTTATTATTTTCTTCTTTCTTGCCTGGACCTCACCTTCCTTCTTTTCCTACTTATCTTAATACATTGAAATTTACCATTTTTCCTTCCTTTCAGTCTTTTAGGAGGAGGAAGCACATTCTATGCTGCAATTTTGTTTTCATAAAAAACCCAGAAAACAAGAACATGGAGGTAAAATATTAGACTGCGCCAGTCAATTTTGAATGTAAGCCTGCCTCATGACAGCATGTTTCTAACTTATTCAAATCTTTGCTTAATTTAATTGTGTAGTCTAGGACCATATTTACCTGGCTTGACTTTGATGTTAAGGGTTATTTGTGTTGTGTGAGTCACTAGTTACATTTTTGGGTGAATGATGGTGATGAGAGAGCACTTCGAGGGGTTCCTATTCATTATTGCATCCATTGCAGCACTTGCTAAAATATTTCATATGCAAAAGAGATAAAGATAATGAATTTTGCTTACTTGTTTGAGAAGCTTAAGGCATAATGGATTTCCAAGAAGGTCTCAATCTAGTTGGGGACTGAAGTGGCAAATGAAAATATCATTACTAATACACACAAGAAGCAAGGCTATTGGTGCATATAATAAATGACATGAAGGTCCAGAGGCAAAACAGGCCGCTTTTACTTGGGAAGAGAAAGATAAAAGAAATTTCAAGGAGGAAGTAATCAAATAAATTCTACCAACACTTAGATTTAAATGCATCTTATTAGAAATTTTAGAATGTTAGAACTAGAGGGTATCTTAGTCTAGTCTCTTATGCTTTCAGAAATTTAGAGCCAGTGATGAAAATGATCAAAACAAGGAGACATCACCCAGAGACTTTTACTAGGAAAGCAACCTAACATAGAACACCTTCTTACTATAAAGAACAAAATGTGTGCCACAGTGAGAGCTGCTCCACGTGGAGCCATAGGCTACTTTGTCGCATGAATTTGGAGAGCTGTCCTATGAAGAATACACTTCATTTTTTTTATTTTATCAGTACATGTGTGCAGAACATGATGATTACATTCAACATGGGGGAATTTTACAAGCATATAGCACATTTTAATTCTTTTTTGTCTCCTTCCCCTCCCTTCCCTTCATGCCTTCTTCCCTTCCCCATTTGCAAAAGCTCTATTTCCAGTTTTCCTTTTATTTCTTCCTTCAATTGCTTTTCTTTCTTTAAATATTTTAAGTCTGTGATATCTCCTCAAATGTTCAAGTCAGATGCTAAGTTAAGAAAGACTTGGAGACTTGGTTTTCTTGGGCAGAAAATTTTATTTTTACCTACTCACACACATATTTAGAAAACAAACAAAAGCAATCAATGGATTTGCAATATTTCATTTAATATAAATAAAAGTGTATAGTTACACTTTTAACATTCACTGTCTGTTTCCACTCACTGATTGTCATTCATCCTCAAAGAACCAGGGCATAATATGTTTTAGAATCCTGGAATCTTTTAAATTTTCAATCCCAGATTAGAAACATTTGAAACATCATTAGCTTCATCCCTCTACCCACCCTCACACCTGTCAAAAGCTAGACTGTGTTGTACTGTTTGTGCCAGAGAATAGTGCTGATTATGTACGATGACTAATGACTCCAAAACATAGCTACACATTAAGTTATTCTATTCTAAAATATTTTTTGTCTCTAGAGTTACTTCAGGCTCCACAGTATCTGAATATAAGACTTTTTGGAAAAATTCAGGCTGTCAAGTTTAGTCACATAAGGGGTTGGGGATTTAGCTCAGTGGTAGGGAGCTTGCCTAGCAAGAGCAAGGCCCTGAATTCAATCCCCAGCATGCCCCCCCAAAAGAATGGTCACATAAGTTGGTTCCCATTTTTTCTTATGTATTTTGAAAAATTTTAATACCTTTCAGTTTTTAATGTGAGGCCTTCATTGAAAATGAAATCTATACACTTCTGAAAGTCTTAGCTGTTAAGAAAATTAATATATTGGACACCTAGAAACTATGCGAGGTCCCCAAGTAGAAGATACTGCTATTATCCTTTACATGTAAGTGATTTATGATGGTATCAAGATCATAGAATAGTAGAAGAGATTTATTGATAATGATTTTTTTTCGAAGGACATATGTGCCTTTGGAGGATAATCTAACTAAATCCTACATGCTCTCTCAAAGCACTGAAAAGACATAATTATCATTTCAATTACTGAAAATCCAAGGTCATCTTTTGCTCTTTTATCAAAAGGAAATTTTTCACATCACAACATGATAACTAATTCTATTGCATGTAATAATATTAAACAAAACTGTCAAATGCGAGTGTGGTTCTGTTATGCACACAATCCTTGAAATGCGCAGCCTGTTAAACTATTAAAAATCCCATCAGACACAAGAGATTATATTATACACTTTTGAAATTATGTGGTGGGGCCTCTTTTTCTACTTTAAAACTCACATTTTCAACTCTAAAATGACATTGCTTTGTATTATAATCCTTGAATTTTTCTCAAAATTGATATCTGTTATGGCTTCTAATACATGCACTATGAGATTCTAGCACTAGAAAGGACAAGAGAAACAATTTGCTGTGGTGTTCTGCGATCAAGCAGTTACGGTACAGCCAAAATATCAATTCTGAGTGGTCTTAATGGTTTAATTCTGAATCGTCAAGCACAATTAATGAGCTATAATATAAAAACATTAACTGTACACTAAGGGGCCTTAGATACACTTTGATATTGAAGGTGCTTTTTGTACTCTATTTAATCGTTACATAGACTTATGATATAGTTACAATTATTATGCCTGTATTTAGAGGAGGAAAATTAAGATAGTACAAGTTAAGTACTAAATCCAAAATCACATTTCAGAACCAGGATTCAAACCCAGGTCTGCCTTCAAAGCTAATTCCACTACACTAAATCCTAATTTCACTTCCTTGTCTTCAGTAATCAAATAGTTCTTCATGCTGAATTCTAGAGCAGGAGTAAACTGATTACAAACCTGATCCAATTTCTATAATCATTCTATAAGGGCAACTGAGGAACTAAAGTCATTAACGAGAAGAAATTGTCTTCTAGTCTATTTGTTCTAAGAGATTTTTCTAGACCCAATTTTAATTCAAAGGTTTGGCTGGAGTAACTCCTTATGATGCTTCTAATCTAATCTAAGAAATGAATATGTAGCTAGCTCTCACCATATAGTTTCCATTTTCATCTGTGTTGGTTTTCCACTACAATAAAAATACCTGAGATAATCAACTTAGAAGTAAAAGGTTTGCTTTGGGTCATGGTTTCAGAGATTCCAGTCTGTGATTAGTTGGTCCTGCTGCTTTTAGGCCTGAGGCAGAAAAGCACATCATGGGAGGAACACGTGGCCAAAAACCTGTTCGCCGCATGGTCACAAAATAAAAGAGAGAAACAGGAAATGATCAGGGTCCCACAATCCCCATTAAGGGCATGCACCCATTAACCTAAATTCTCCCCCTGGGACCCACCTTTTAAAGTTTCTACAATCGCCCACTAGAACATTTCTAGGGATTAGGCCTCCAAAACATAGGCTTTCAAGGGATGTTTAAAATCCAAACTATATATGGCCCCGTCATTCTTCTTCAGGTATGTTTAGTCATGCCTCTGACTTTTTGCAGTAGATTTTAGTTTGCTTTCTAAAGCACTACTGGCTCTATCTTCTGTAAAGATCTTTCTAATATTTTATATCTCTGCCCCAAATTCTTTAATGTTACCCCGTCTCTACTAGATAAAGTATGTCACCCATTGCTCACAGGTATTTGCCTCTCACTTATTCTTCTAATTTTATTGACATCTATTTCACTTTATGAGATTTTCAGTTCAGTGTGATGGATATATTCACTAAGTCACTAAGGCAATGATATAAGTCACTAGGACATCATGTAAATGTCTATTTTTTTCCTGTTTTTTCCCATACTCTTCTGATTAAGTGAAATGCTCACTTCCTTTGTCTCTGTCAATCTACGTTATGTATGCTCTACCTCATTTCTGAAATTCAATAACATTTACTATCTGTTTGGCACGTTCCATGATGTCCTTTTGCATGGTGATTTAAACTCCCTTGACTCTGTGTTTGTTCCTCCCCAATTAAGCAAAGGATTCTCCCACTCAGAGATTATGGCTTATTTCTTTATATTTCCCAAAGTGTGGTCACCTTACACAGAGTCTACACTCTATAAATATTTGTGAAATAAACACATGAATAAAATCAATTAAGAGACATATTTTTAACATAGAAGACAATATGTCCAAACATGCTAACCTAGAGGTAATAATGAAATAGAGCAACACACTTAAAAGGGCACAGAGCTCCCATCTATGTACTTTGTAAAATAGAGCAGATAGTTCTGCAAAGTAATCATTTACTCTGGCTTTCTAGACTCAATACTCACTGTATACATCGTAATGATTCAAATTTTAATTTAAGTTATAAAACTGATCTGAGAAGAATAACATTGTATGTTTATAATTCTTAAGCTATCATATCCTTCACTTGAATAAAATAATGGTTTGAAATATTTATTTTTTTAACATGTCATTGTATGGAATCCCCCAAATTTTGACTTTTGTTCTCTGTAGCCCTTACAGATATTGCTGTAGCTGGCTGAAATGTAAAAGAAACTTTCAAATTTTGTTCTAACTTCTAACACTAACGTTTAAAACAGTTCATTCGAAATTTGGCTTGTGTGATATTTCAAATGAAACTTATTTCACTTGGGAAATATCTTCTTTTAAAATTGTTAATATATTCCACGTATTAGTTCTCTGTCTGAGGAAAACCTGGCAAATTATTTTTCTATTCTGTAGGTTTCCTTTGCACTCTGTTGGTTTTTTTCTTTTGCTGTGCAGAAGCTTTTTAATTTGACATGATCACATTTTTTCATTCTCAGTGCTATTTCCTGAACAACCAGAGGTCCATTCAGAAAGTCCTTGCCTGTGCCTGTAACTTCAAGAATTTTACTTATTTTCTCTTCCAGACAATTAAGTGTAGAGGTGTCAAGAGATAGAGGAAAGGGAGAAAAAGAGGAGGGAAAGGGGATGAAAAAACTAATTAAGATGTGTTATGTACGTGCATCTACTCCCCACAAGGAATGTAAACATTATGTACTGCAAACATGTAGTAGTAAAAAGAGAGTTGGTGAAATATTTTCTCTTTTGATTTTCCAATTTGCTTGGCTGTTACTCCTCATCTCTTAATGCTTTCTCTGAGAAATTGTAATATATACCATCTTAAAGTGAACACCCCATGAATTTGTGAAAAGAATGATGAGTGTACATATATTTTGCACAAAATTGTTTGTATTTCTATAAAAAAGTGCAAGTTTTGGTTGATTTTGTGTCTGTGCACGTGTGTGCATGTGCGTGTGTGTGTGTGACAGAGAGATGAGAATCAATAGACTACTGATGTGTTATTTATTAATTGAAGATTATTTTAAATAGATATTTGAAGAGAAATTTCATAGATCAATAAAAATCTGTGCAGCATGAAAATACAAGAAGGAAAAATTTTTCTCATGTATCAGCTATTTCCTTAAGACGTCCATTGTTACAAGAAGTGTTCCTGTCTATTCTGAATAGACAGTTAAAGTGACAGTTACGGGCATGTTCTCCTTAGCTTTTTACTTCATCCAAAAAATCAAGAGGACTAAACTGTTTCAAAAGACAATGAAACCATTTTCTTAGCTCAAGAAAGTTCAGGGAAGAATATGGAATGTCTTTAAATTTATCCAATTATAATGTTCAGTAACACTGTATTTTACAAAATAAACACACCCATGGTACAATAAATCACCTTTCAAACATACTTCAAGTAACCATAATTTTTATTTTTAATCCAAGAGCTTTTACAGAATTTTTTTTCTTATATTTGGTTTCTACGTGCCCTCTTGTGGTGAAAATTAGGAAAAACAGAAAATGGAAAGGTTTACTTTTTAGTATATTTAAGTCTAAATTATTTTTTTCAAGTTATCTTAATGTACCTTAAGGTACTTTTGCAAATACATAATAACATCATAGAGATTTATACCACAATTAAGAAATATTGTCTTTCATGTAGAAATATACATATTTTTTCAACATTTTAGAGAAAAAAATATACTCATGAAAGTAGTAGAACCACGAGTTATGGTATGAAAGCAAAAAGAGAAAAACAATAGGATAAATTGAAGTTCTCATGTCTGTCTTTAGCGATTTGAATGAAAATTGAAATAATTACAGCATATATAATGAGCTCTCAGTGCATTGTGCATAGGACGCTAGAGAAAATGATTACATTTCTCAAAAGAAGATATCAAACTCAAGCTTGTTCTAGGGGTTGTAGTATACAATTATTATGAAAAATCTTTATAAAAGTATTAACATAGAATACTCTGATCTCGGGAGTAAAAGCTGGACAGATATAGTAAAGCAGAATAACAAGTACAAAGTCAGTATTGTATAGTGAGAGCAGGAATAGCCTGAAAATAAATACCTTTTACATATCTTTAGCTGTACAGAGCCCAGTTTTAAGCCATGTATAGAAAAAAGTACAAATGGAGACCTATTCTCTGCCAAATCACAGGTACTATAAAGGACTCAAATATGCAAAGTAGGGCATATATTGTGGTGACATCTGAAGATTTGCATCTACTGTCAATGGATTCATTGTTTAGTGTTACCGGATTTAGTGGATAATATTATTAGTAAATAATAATAGTAATCCCAGTTAGGTTGAAATTTCAGATATACAACAAATGGTTTTTACTAAACTATTTTTCATGAGTTACCTGTTTCAAGTAACAGTCTCTGATGAGATGATCAACAATAAAAAATATCTTTGGATAATGAAATAAATTTTACATAAAGCTAAATTTATTCCATATTTTACTTCTAAGGTTATGTCCACCTCATTTTTTTTTGTGTCCACACACAAAAAGTATTTTATGAAATAATGATGACACTAGATAATATGTTTTGATGTTATTAATTGCTAAAATTAAGTGTGACATCATTATTTTGAATATATACATGATAGTATGTACATATATATGGAATACTAAAATAAAAAGGATTTTATTTTTGTATATTTTATACTTGTTACATTTCATTTATAGACACACACACACACACACACACACACACATATACAGAAAGAGATAAATGCTGGTGAGGCTATGGGGAAAAAGGACCCTTCTAAATTGGTGGCAAGTTAAACTGGTACAACAACTATAGAAACCAGTATGGAGATTCATCAAAAAGCTGAAACTAGTAATTCCATTCTACCCAGCTATTCTTCTTTCAGGTATCTTCTGGAAAGAGTTAAAGACATCATATCACAGTGATACATGTTTACAGCCATGTTTACAGCCGCATAACTCATAATAGCTAAATCTTAGACTATAAGTTCACCAACAGATGAATAAATAAAGAAAAGCAGTATTTAAACACAATCAAGTCCTACTCAGCTGTAAAGAAGATGTTTATCTGATCCTTTACGTCCAATAGCTTTTGTTCTATGAAGTTTGATGTGCCTATGTTTGGTGCATATATATTTATGATTGTTATCTTTTCCTGTTTCATTGTTCCCCCAACTAATATATAATGACCTCTTTGACTCTTCTGATCGTTTTTAGATCTATTAAAGTCTATTTTGTTTGAAAATATGACAGCTACTGCTTCTTGTTTTGGGGATCCCACTGCATGAAATATTGTTTTCCATTTTTTTGTTATTTGGTGTATGAATTCCTTTTTATTAAATGTGTTTCTTTTACACAGCATACCATTGTATATTATTTTTTGATCCAGTCTGCCAATGCCTTTCGTTTGATTCAGAATTGAGCCCATTCACTTTGAGAGTTACAACTGAAAACATTGACATTCCTTTTAGTACATTATTTTCCTGTTCCTGTTTGTTTTCTTTTTTGAAAAAATTTCCATTTAACTGCTCAGCCTGATGTATTAATTCCTTTAGAATTTTTGGCATCATTGGCTTTATTGCCTCTTGCTTGGATATCCTTGAGAAATTTTTGTAATGCTGGTTTTGTCATTCTGAATTTCTTAAGGTGTCCTTTGTCATGGAAAGATCTTAATTCTCTATCAATTTTGAAAGTTAGTTTTTCAGGATATATTATACTGAGTTGGAAATTGTTTCTTTTTAAGTATTGGAACACTTCACTTTCAGGTATACTGGCCTTTAAAGGCTGTGCTGAGAAGTCTGCTGTAATTCTAATGGGTTCACACTTACAAGTTATTTGTTTATTTTCTCTAATCACTTTTAAGATTCTCCCCTTGTGTTGGACTCCTGAGATTTTAACCCTGATGTGTCATGGAGAAATTCTTTTCTAATTTTGGTATCTGTAGCTCCATATGCCTTGCTTACAATATGTTACATTATTCAACTATATTTGAAAAGTTGTCCCCTATTATCTCTGCAGGCAAATTTTTATTCCATTCATGTCATCTTTTCCCTAATTCCAATCAATTTTAAGTAAGTCTTCTTTGCATCATTGAACATCTGCTGGGTCCATTTTCCATGCCGTCTTGTTATTTTTAAGGTATCTCTGAGTATATGGTAATCCACAACGGTCCTATCTGCTAGTTATGAAACTCTCTCTTCACATTGGCCACATATGCTGCCTATATATTCAACATAATTTTTATCTCTTAGACTTCTGTTTGGTCCTTTTTCATGGCTCTAATTCTTCATTGAATTGGTCATTCTAGTTTTGTTTAGCTAATCTAACTTTTTATTAGGGCCTTCTGTAAGCTCACTGATTGCTTTGTTCATTAAGTCTATTATCTGTTTAGTTATATCATCTTTGAACTTGCCTAGAACCTTATTGATCTGCATATTTTGTCTCCTCTTTTGTCACTTCATATAGATCAGCTGTTTGACCTTGTTTTCTTCTCCATCAGTGCCCCCTGTCCCCTTGATCTGTTTTGATGGATTTGGGAGTTCTGGCTGGTATTTTGTTGACTTGTTTTCTCATGTTTTATTTTTCTTTTTTCACTGAGTGTTGAGGAGCAATAAAAGTAGAAAGCCTTTTTTTTTTTTTTTGCCAGGATGGATAAGCGACAGTAAAAGTGTTGTTGTCAGCACTTGCTGCTGCTTTGCTATTTCACTGTTTTTCTGTCTTCTGCCTGCGCTGCTTTGCCATGGAGTGTTTCTCCCCTGTGATGCCCCTTTGCCATTCCACTCTGCCTTGGAGCCAGCCAACTATGAACCAAAACCTCTACAAACTGTGAGCCGAAATAAAATTTTCCTCCTTTAACTTTAGGTATTGTGTATTTAGTCTGAACAACGAGAAAAGTAACTAAGACACCCTCTCTTTACAAATGGAGAAAATTTGACTCGTAGCAATAAAATAGGGATATGAGATTAGTCCTCTGTAGCTGAATCCAAGAGGTTGAATGTGTCTACGGGTGCATGAGCTGGTTCTAAGCTTATGATTTATTTTCTTGCCTGCCAGTGAGTGAAGGGGTTGGAAGTCCAGATGGATCACCAAGCCTGCCTCTAATTCCCTCTGCAAGTAGTGCTATACTTAGTTTCAATTGTACTTCGTAGCTAACCAGAGGGTTTTTTTTTCTTCCTAACCATTCAGTTGTGTCCAAGGATGGGGTACAGGTTGGCTGGTCAAGTACTCAGTCCTCCACTGGTTTCTGAAGGTGACTTTTAGTTCTCTGGCCCCTTTCCTCTGCAATAATTGCTATAGCTGTTTACCTCTGCTCTTTCTATACTGCTCTGATTGAGAGTGCTGTGCAACCCCCTCTGGCTGCACTGCTCCTAGCTGGCTCTCTGCTCATGACAAATTTTCTGCCTTCTCCTCACAGAATAATTATCCAGCTTGCTGTCTCATTGGTGCCTAGAGCTCACAGAGCTCCGCAACTTCTAGCTGGTGGTTGGAGCGTTCCCTCATAGGCACTGAGTTCTGCTAAAATTGAAGAGCTGACAGTGTGCAGATATCCTACGAGCACAGAACTTGCTGGGTTACTTTTTGAGGGGGAAGGTGATGGAAGTTCCCCAACGTTCACCCCCAGGAGCTACTGGTAACATCCACTGTCCAGCCCTTCAACTCACTGAACCACAGCTCTCTCAGTGTCTGCTTCCGGGTCCTTTACCAGGACTGTGCCTTTGTTTCTTTCTTTGCCAGGGTCCCACAGGTCCTGAGTCATTCACTATCCTCTGAATGTTTCTCTGGGTTATCAGCAAGTATCTCACTTGTCACGCCCTGTTTCCTAGTGAGAAGGGAGTTGAGACAGCTGGACACCAGACAGAGGCTGCTAAACTAGGTACTACCGGTAGCTATGTAGCTACTGTGGGAGTGCTTCTTCCATCAAGAGGGTTGGCTCTCTCCTGAGATCCTGAGATGGTATGTTTGCTACATTGGGTTTAAGGAGTGCCAGGATCAATAGGTGGCCTAGTTTCCCTTTCTAAATACTCAATACTGGAATTCAACTGATGGGCTACTTCTTCAGATTGCCTCCCTGTATTTGGATTTTTGTCATCTTTCCTCCCATTCTCAAGTGTCTAAACTTCAGAGTGTGTGTCATCTCAGTGCCCTGTGAGCACTACCCCTTCTTAACGGTCATGATGGAAGCTGTTCTGGGCAGTTGCAATTTAAAACACTTTCTGCTACAATCTAGATTTTGTATTTATAGAAATACAAACCTCACTAGCCTAGCTCTACTAGATTGGTTTCTTTGAAATTTTAGATAGCTTTACAGAATATGATGCAAAATGTTGTTGTCCTATATTTCAATTTTCAATTGAGCCCTGGTATACATTAATGGTTGAAATATTTAGGGACTTAATTGTTTGTTCTTCTATAGTCTTCTTATTCCGGGATAAAGCCGTGTAAACAAAGAGGTCATGCAAGATGACAGCTGAGTAAGATCCTTCAGCAATTACTTCCCCACAAACACACCAACTTCAAAAGCTATTCAAATGCCTGTCTACCTTTGTAAAAGTTAAGGAAACCAGGCAGAGACCGTAGTGTCTGGTCTTAGTGTAATGAAAAAAGTTTATTGAAGAAGGCCTAAACAGAGTACAAGCATCAAACATTCCTCAACTCCAAGTATCCCAATATGGAGAGATCTGAGTACTACTTAGGTTAGGCAGAATAAGCTATGTCAAGTCCATAGAAGTGGAATCCAGTATCAGGCCCCTCACACAAATCTGGTACTGGGCAGAACACCACAACTCCCATCCTTAGGCTAATATCCATGCAATGAGGCAGTGGAACTGTTTCGGACAGGTGGTTGGGTGCCTCTACCACCCCTCTCTTAATCTCAGGCAGCATAGTGGGAAAAAAGACTCTAACCACTAGAGAGAAGGACACAAAAGTCAGCCATAAGATTTTACCTTGGAGCTCACAGAGACCTGAGCCTCAGTGGGATAGAACCGTGTTTTAGTCTGAATTATCCGTTGCGAGGTGGGCTTGAATGCATCCCTAAGATGGTGCAGATCTTTCTGGTTGTGAGATTCAGGTAAACTTAGCTTAGTATCAACCATGATGGCAAAGGGATGGATTTTTACCAATACTACCCCAAATTTGGACAACATAGCATGGAACAAGGGTCTAGTCTCTAAAGGTAAGACTGGTTAGTTATCTTAGGTCTTTGCCTTGATACTAAGTACCAGGCCAGTGAAATCAAACACTGCACAGATCCTAATAATCCCCATTACCAGGCCAAAGTGAGATTCTGTAACAACTTCACTGCTAGGCAGAGATATATGTCTCTAGTCTATTGGATTTATATTCAGACTAGTATCTGTGGCTGGTTGGAGCAGTCTTAGTCCATGAGGACCTTTGTCTACTGCAAAGCAGTAGGCATCCCACAGAATTGTGTGCTTTTGTCCTACTTCAGTGCTGTTCTGGTCTTAGTAGGCTTTGGACTCACCATGTAACATAGTTGGATCCTGTCGATGTCCAAAGGTTTGGCATAGAATCCTGGGACTGGTACCTCCATTGTGATTCTGGTCAGAGAAGGGCAGAATCCCACAGTACCTGAACACAGACAGATGTAGATGAGAAATCTGAGTGTTCCCAGCCATAGGGAAAGATTTGGGAGGATGGACTATACTTACTCTTGAGATACCTTCTAGAAATTTTATCTTCAACTCACTAACTACAGATTTTGGACACCCTGAGCTTGGATCATCCACTAGTGCTGAAACTGTGACATCACACTATTATCATTTATATCTAGATGTCCCCCCGAAGTCTCATGCACTCATAGGTGGAGCTGTGCAGAGCTGACTGGATCTAGGGCATGTGATACTGGGATTAAGGTTCTGTGGTACTAAATTATTCCACTGATTGGAATTAGTAGAATTCTGGATGTACATAATGGAAGCCCCACCCTGCCTATGGTTGGTACCAAACAATATACTTACAGCCTAGACGGAAAAGAGAAAGAGGGAAGGCAGGTTTGCTGTTGCTGCTTGGCACTTCACTGCCTCCTACCAGCTCACTATAGACTATTTCTCCTCTGTGGTGTCCCTCTACTGTGCCACCCTGCCTTGGAGCCAGCCATTGACAGAAACTTTACAAACCATGAACTAAAACAAACCCTTCCTCTTTTAACTTCTCAGCAAGGAGAAAAACAAAGACACACACAAACAGATAATTCACAGTAAACATGGATTTATGGATTCATCTTATGATGAAATAGTGGAAGTGACTATAGGCCTAGAGTAAATAAGCAGTCTACTTAAAAGTTTCAGAAAGACAGACACAAAAAATCCAAATCATGAAAACTGAAATAAACATATGAACCGTCAGTTCCCAAATGATGTAGAATACCAGGAATCTAGAGCTTTCAGCAAATCATGTCTCACTTAATGATCAAAATAGGTTTTCAGAAAAAGAGCAGATGGTGACCATTATGAAAAATTTCTCAGATGGAGAATTTAAAATGACTGTTTTAAGGAACCTTAATGGTCTAAAAGCACAGAGAGAAGATTCAATACTCTAATAGAGAATTTTCTTAGAGGTAAAAGCACTTAAGACATCAAATTCTTCAGCTGAAAAGTATTCTCAGCAAAATTAAAAATGCAATAGAAGACATCTATAGTAGAATACATAAAACAGAAGAACTGTGAACTCCAAGACAGAATTATTGAAAATATATAATTGGAGGTGAAGAAAGAAAAATAAATGAGGAAAAATGAAAAGAAAATTTTAAAAATTTCCAGTAACTTTGGGATAGCATTAAAGAGAAAACATTCACATTATGTGAGATTAAGAAGGATTTGAGAATGCCTATGGGGTAAAAAGTTTATTAAATGAGATTATAATATTAAAGTTCTCTATTTTGGAGAAGGATACAAATAACTAAAGATGCGGAGTTCAAAGATGGCCAGTTAGATTCAGCCAAACCAAATCTGCCACAAGAAATATAATAATCAAGCTGTCAAAGGTGGAAGATAAAGAAGATTCTCAAGGCATTTAAGGAAAAAAATAAAATCATGTACAAAGGTGTCCCTATTTTCCTGAAAGCACATTTCTCACCAGAAACCTTATAGGCCAAGATAGAGTGGTAAGAGATTTTAACACTACTTAGAAAAAAAAAAAACAAACTGCCACAGGAGAATATCCAACAAAATTATCCTTCGAAAACAGAGGATAAAGCCATTCTCAAAAAAATCTGAGATACTCTAACTCCACCAGTCTTGTTGTACAATGAATACTAAGACAAGTTTTCCAAACTGAAAAAAGACATGTTAATGAATAAGAAGAAACTGGAAAGTATAAGGTTCACCAGCAACAGTAATTATGTAGACAAATTTAGAATACTATAATATAGTAAGCATGGTATATAAACCATCAATATCATTAGTATTAGAATTAAAATAATAGTAACTCAAAATATACACACACAAACACACACATATATATGGAGAGAGAGATTGAGAGACAGCAAAATATAAGATAGATAAATGAGAAGTAAGAAGACTTTCAAAGAACTCTCCAAATAATCTATTCTGTTGTTTCAAAAATATTTTATGATGAATGCCAATTTGTTTCCTTTATACTACTAGCTTCTTCTGTTCATTGAAAAGAAAGTTTGTCCTTTTATTTGTTTGTTTCATCTTTGCAATAGAAGATTAATTTTTGTTTATGATTTGTACTCTTAATAATATGTTGGCCATTCTTTTAAGATCACGATACATAATATAGTAACTTTAATTATTATCTAATTATTTTGTTATGAAAATTTTTTTTAAAGAAGCAATATGGATCAATGTAAAATGAGACTTCAAAATTTCAAAATATGTAGAGGAAAGAAATGCATGTGTAAAACTATTTATTTGTACATTTTCTATTTTTTCTTATTTTTAAGACCATGGTAAGTTTCTGGTATTTGAAAAAAGCTAATATGACAAATAGATTTTTTCTAAACCACACAGTAATCATAAAACAAAAACTACTATAGACAAAAAATAATTAGTAAGGAATCAAAACACTCTAGTAGAGTAAATCACTTAAGAACAAAAAAAACTTCTAAAACAGATGGAAGAAAAAAATGGAACTAAAGTAAAAGTAAAAACAAGACGCATGCCAGGCATGGTGGCACATGCTTGTAATCCCAGCACTCCAGAGGCTGAAGCAGGAAGATCACTGCGAGTTCAAGGCCAGCCTGGGCTGAATAGTAAGTTCAAGGTTGGCCTGAACTACATAGAGACTCTGTTTTAAAACACACACACAAAAAACAAGAGGTGAATAATGGCTATAGTAAGAACTTCCTTTCAGTTTTGACCTTAAATGCCAATGTATTAGACTCTTCAATCAAAAGTGTAGATTAGGAACATCTAGACGATAGCAGAATGAATGCAATCTTTGTGCTCTTCTGCAATTGAGAAGAGTGAACCCAACAAAGGAGAGACTATATCAGCAAAATAATCAGCAAGTAGAAGAAGTGTTGTGGCAACCAAGAAGAGGTGAAATGAAACCTGATCAGCACAGAGATTTGGAAAAACGATCCAGAAAAGAACATTAAGTGATCAATAATTTCAGCCTGGGCTCTCCATCTGGGGTTGAGGAACTCGATGCTGCAGGTATAAATGGTCAATTCAAGCAATGCCTGATATTACAAGATACTGGAAGTCATATGGTCAGGGGCAGTCTATGTTCCATACAAACTTTTCACTCATTTTGGTGATTTGATCTGAAATTGAGTCGACCCACACAACCACATGACATTGGTGAAGAAATCTGTTACATCATCCGGCAACTTCTCAGAGGGTTATAATTAGAAGTCACCATGAAATGGGTCCTATTATTAAGTCCTAATCACATTTAG
Organism: Hystrix cristata; assembly: GCA_004026905.1. Taxonomy (NCBI): domain Eukaryota; kingdom Metazoa; phylum Chordata; class Mammalia; order Rodentia; family Hystricidae; genus Hystrix; species Hystrix cristata. The sequence goes on along the minus strand of PVJO010004261.1, from coordinate 93,370 downwards.
GGATTAGAAGGAACAGAGTCATGAAAATTAAGAGGCCTTGTGAATTCCTTCGGAATCAAAGACAAAATAAAGATCTTCCAAGAGAAGCAGAAACTAAAGGAACTCATGACCACATATCCAGTATTGCAGAAGATTTGCAAAGGAAATCCAAACACAGAGGAAGCAATGACAGCAAATGAGTGTTAGGAAAGAAGCAAACACCAGGAAAACAATATGGATTATTGAATACAGTTCAACAGTAATACTGAATGTGGATGGTGCTAATTTTCCCATGAGAAAATAGAGACTGAAGGATTGTTTTCAAAATAAGACCTATTTGTTGTTTGCAGTAAATATACCTCAGCAGAAAAGAGATACACACACTAAAATTTAAAGGATAGAAATGTATTCTCCAAGCAAATGGAATCTAAAATTAAGCAGAAGTAGCGACACTCCACAAAGCAGTCTCTGCGCCAAAATTATTTTAAAGAGACAAAGAAGGACTATGTTAAAGGAGCAATATATCAAGAAGATATAACAATTTTCACTGGCACTGAACATCAGTGCATATAATTTTATAAAGCAAATACTGCTCAACATAAAGGGAAAGAGAAGGCCCAATACAACACTTTTGGAGACTTTAAAAACTAACTCTTACAAACGGGTCATTCATACAAAAAGAAAGTCAATAAAAAAATCATAAGAGTTGAACTATATATTAAATGGACTTAAGAAACATCTACAGACTGTTTCAAAAAACAACAGCAGAGTGCATACTGTTTTCCAAGACCTCATGGAAATATCTCCAAAATAGCTCACTTTTTGGGGCATAAAACAAGTATTAACAAAAAGAAAAATATTGAATTTATTTCTTGCATCTTATCAGATCATTATGCAAAGAGATTACAAATCAACAACAAAAGAAACAAAACAAATATATAGAAATTGAACAATATATTTCAAACAATCAGTGGGGAATTGAGAAATCAAAGAAATTTAAATTTTGGAACCTCAAGTGAAAGTGAAAACAGAACATATGAGAATCCATAGGATGCATTGAAGGCAGTTCTGAGTGTGAAGTTCATAACTCTCAGTGACTACATTAAAAACATCAGCGAGAATTCAAATGAGTAAGTTACTGATGGACCTCAAGGTATATATAGTTGAAGCAAACAGTTGAGTCTTTGAAAAGATAACAACACTGACAAAATTATAGCCTAGCTAAGCAAGAAAGGAGAGAAGAACCAGCTTAATACAATCAGAAAACAAAATGGTGACATTACAACAGACACTACTGTAATTCAGAGGGTCTTTACTATTTTGAAATGTTATAATTCTAATATAATAAAATATTTGAAAAAATGGATAAATACTTAGACACATATGAACTACCAAAATTGAATAAAGAGGACATAAATAAAGAAATCAATAACAAAAAAAGAAATTTAAGCAGTAATTAGAAAGTCTTCCAACAAAGCAAAGCACAAGACTGGACAGATTCAATATTGTGTTTTACCAGGCCCTTAAAAAGAACTAACATCAATACTCATCACTCTTCTCCATGAACTAGGAATGGAAGAAATGCCTCCAAATTCATTCTAAAAAGCCAGTATCACCATGACATCAAAACTGGATAAACAGCCAATGATGCCTCAAGAAATAGACAATTTCACAAAATCTAATCCTCCCACAGATTCTGAAGTTAAACAAATTCTGGGTGTATAATTTTTTAAAAGAATAGTAGCTAAGAAAATTAATAATAAGAAGAAAAGAAAAATAAATAACCAAACAATGAATAACTAAATTTGTCCATGAGCTCAAAGAATATACAAAAAAAACTTGAAGGAACTAAGGAAGGCAGCAGAGCATGAAAGACCGCTTCAGTACAGATAGAAATTCTGCAACAGCATCAAACTGAAGTCCTGCAAAGGAAAACTTCAATAAGTCAAATTTAAAAATCTCAATTGAATGTCTAGGCAGCAGATAGAACCATTCTGAATAACGAATATAAGACGTTTAGAACAGATTGGAAGTGCTAGAACATTTATATAGGATCCAAGAATAAAGAATACACATCGCTGAATCGACTATGTAAGAGCTCCTGGAAAAAATTTAAGAAAGAAATTAAGGGTCATTTTCTCAGAAATAAGCACTAAAATATAGGCTAATGGCTTACAGAAATTTGGTCACTCAGTTATAGCAACAAATTTTTCAAAACTGGGAAATGAGATAGACACACAAGTAAAGGACATATTGAGAAGCAAAAAATGGACATGGCAAGTAAAGAACCTTCCCAAGACATATCACTGTCAAAATGCTAGAAATTCAGAACAAAGAAAAAATATTAACACGTTATATGAAAGTAACAAATCACTTATATGGTATTTTTCATTGTTATGAGTCTTACATCCAAACTCTTATAAGAGTTTTACTTTGATAATAAATTATTTTTAATTATATAGTAAAGCTATATGCTTATACTCTCTAGCTACACTATATGTTACTATAAGAGTTTATTTCTTATTCATTCTGTATTCATTAATATGCTCTCATATTAGTACTGATTCTTACACACCCAACTTTTAACTTTAATATGAGGATTCATTTGTGTATCATTACAGCATTAAGATACTTCCTGTTTGTTTGCATATTCATTTGTACCAGTATTTTTTTTTTTTTTACTTTATATGATTTTGGTGTTGTCTCATAACATTTTTGTTTCAACTGAAAGAATTTCCTTGCCATTTCTTGAAAGTGAGCCCACTAGTCTTTTAAATTTTTATGATACGTTTGTAATTGTTTGTAATACATAATAATTATATTATGTTTGAAAAAATATACATAATTATCTAATCGTATAACATTATTATCATTCTCTCTCTCTCTCTTCCCTTGATTACCTTTCCTATCCACAAAAATTCTACCTCCCTGTTTTCATTCATCACTCTTTTACTATACTTTCTAATTTATTTATATTTTGGGTTTCTCATGTAAGAGAAACGCTGTGATATTTAAATTTTTGTGATTTCAAAAGAGTTATTTCACTTAACATTATGGTTTTAAGATCCACCCATTGTCTGACAAACTAATTAAATTCAACCTTCTTTATGTCAGAATAACATTTCGCTGTGTATTTAGAGCACATTTTCTTTATCAGTTTTTCTCTTGATGAACATCTAGGCCAGTGACGGCGAATCTCTTAGAGCTTTCAATGATGTAAACAGCCTGCTGTGGTATGCATGCCTTAGGCTTGCCACCACCGACCTAAATTGTTTCATAGTTTAGATATTTTGAATATTTCTGCTTTAAACACAGGTATGCATATATACCTAGAGTAGTGCTTCTTTAATTCTTTTGGAAAATACTTGGAGGGATATACCTGACTCAAATAGAACTTCTATTTTTAATTTTTTGAGACATCTCCATACTGATTTCCATAGTGATTCTGCTAATTTACATTGACACTAACACTGTAGAAGGATTCATTTTCCCTACTAGCATTTGTTGTTTTATGTGTTTTTGGTTGATGATATAGCAATATATTCAGGAGGAATATAGACTCAGAGTTGTTTTGATTTGCATTTCCCTAATGGCTAAATATGCTGAAGTTTTTTTTTTTTTCATGTACATACTGGCAATATGTACTTCTTGTAATGTGAGGTGTTTTTCATGTCATTTACCCATTTTTAGCTGTCATTTTAGGGGGGTCTAATTTTTTTATTTTATTGTAAATTATAAGTATCAATCCTATCAGAAGAGTAGGTGCTGAAATTTCTTCCAATGCTGTAGGCTGTCTCTTCACTATGTTGATTATTTCCTTTGTGGTGTGGAAGGTTTTAAAATTAATAGAATCTCATTTTTTAATTCTTGGTATAAATTCTTGTGCTACTGGAATTTTCTTCAGTAAGTCCTCTACATTTAAGTACTTTCTTTGTTTATCTTCCAAGAATTTTGCTGTTTCTGTTTTTAAATCTACATCTTTGATCCACTCTGATTTAGTTTTAGTACAGAGTGAGAGATATGGGCTAGTTTCTTTCTTTAGCATGTGGATAACCATTTTTTTGCATCATAATTTGTTTAAGAGGTTTTCTTTTTCTCCAGCACATGAATTTTGTGCTTTGTAAAAGACTGATGGCTAAAGATGTACGAGCTTTTGTGTCTTCCATCCTCTTCCATTGTTGTACATGTCCGTTCTTGTCCAAGTGGCATGATGTTTTTATTACTATAGCTTCATAGTATAACTTGAAATCTTGGAATGTAATGTCTCTGGCTTTGCTTTATTTTGCTCAGGATTTATTTGGATATATTTGGCCTATTCTGACTTCATATAAATTTTAGATTTCCTTTTAGTTCTGGGAAGAATTCTTTTGCTTAAAATGGCACTAAATCTATATATCATTTTTGTAGTGTAGACAGTTCGACAATATTCATGCTACCTGTCCAGGAACACGGGTTGTATTTCCCTTTTCTAATGTCTTCTTCAATCTCTTTCTTTAGATTACTGTAGCTTTCACTATAGAGGTCATTCCTCTCCTTGACCAGGTTGATTACAAGGAATTTAATGTTTTTAAAACCACTGCGAATGAAATTGTCTTCCTGATGTCTTTCTCAGTGGTTCATGATAAGTGTCCAGGAGTGCTATTGATTTTTGCATGTTGATTTTATAGCCTGACAGTAAACTGAATTGGTTTATTAACTCTGAGCGTCCTCGGTGAAGATTACTGAGTTTTCTATGTAAAGGATAATATCATCTGCAAAGAATTTGACTTCATTTTGTATTCATAATCCCTTTATTTCTCTTGCCCAGTTGCACTGGCTAAAATTTTGAAAACTATATTGAAGAGGAGCGGTGAAGAGTTCAACTATATTGACCAAGAGTAGAGAGTGAGAGTGGATGCCCTTGTCTCATTGCTGATTTTAGAGGGAATGCGTTCAGTTTTTCTTATGTAGTGTAATGTTGGTTATGTGTTTGTTATAATTGCTGTTATCAGATTGAGATAAGGTCCTCTGTACTTGTTTTTGTCAGGGATTTTATCATTAAGGAATGTTGGATATTTTCAAAGGCTTTTTATCTACCTACTGAGATGTTTCTGTGATTTGTATCCTTGATTCTATTTACATTGTATATTATATTCATTGTTTTATGTGATGGACTATTCTTTTTATCCATGGAATGAAATTGCCTTGTTCATAATGTGTGATCATTTTAATGATTGGTTGACTTGTGTTCAGTAGTACCTTACTGAGGATTTACCGTCATGTTTATCAAAAATATTGGCCTGTAGTTTTCTATTTGTTCAGCCCTTGTTCAATTTTAGTATCAAGGTAGTACTGGATTCATGGAGAGAGTGTAACAGTGTTCCTTCCCTTTCAATTTCATGAAAGTGAGGATTACTGGTATTACTGCTTTTTTGATATTTTTGTCAAACTCAGAGGTGAATCCATTGGGTTCTGGATTTTTCTTAGTTTATAGAGTTTTTATTGTTACATCAGTCTCATGGCCTGTTAGTCCATTCAGGTTTTGTTTTAAATCCTCTTTGATAAGTCACTTATATTTAGGAATTTATTTCTTCCAGATTCTCCAATTTAATGAAATATACATTTTCAAAAATTATTTCTTAAGAAATAGAAGGAAAAAATGGACACAAATCTTTTGTAAATAGGGAGGGAGGAGGGAATGAGGGGAGGGGAATGGGAAAAAAAGAAGCAACAAGATATATCATGTACAGGTACAAATTCCCTACGATGAATGTTATCAATATGTACATCTAAAATGTACCATTAAAATAAAAAATTATTTCTTATAATTTTATAGATTTTCACTGGTGTCTTTGTATCTTCACCTTTTTTCGCATCTGATTCCATTGATATAGGTCTTTTTTTTCCCTACTTTTGGCAGCTTTAGCTAAAGATATATTGACCTTATTTATCCTTTCAAAGAGCCAACACTGAATAATTTATCCTTTGTATTGTTTTACCTCAATTTTATTGATTTATACTCTAATGTTTTTGGAAGAGATAAAAATTTCAAATGTACATGCATTGAATAGCAGCACACATAATTTCATTAAAAAAAATTACTCAACATAAAAGGACTTATAGATACAAATACAATGTTGTGGGAGACTTCAATACCACCCTGCCATTAACAAGTCAATCAGACAAAAATTCAACAAAGAATTATCAGAATTGAACCATGATGTTAAACAAATGGATTTAACAGATATCTACAAACTGTTTGATCCAACAGCAGTAGAATATACATTCTTATACACTGGGGTTGGGAATGTAATATATTGCAGCCAGTATAGAAATCAGTATGATGGTCCCTCAAAAATTAAAAAGAGAGGTATCATTTGATCCAGCTTTACTGCTCTTGTGGAGATTCACGCATGCATATAACAATCACGGATTGTTTTTCTTACACCACCACTACGTGTTCTTCCTTCTGCCCCTGCCATCATTCTCTTCCTCTTCTTTTAAGGTCACCCTCTACATTGCTGCCATATCTCTATCTCTTCCTTGTTTATTACTGTCTATTAATTAAAGAGTTATAAGTCTCATTTTGGTAGATTTGTACATGTATATCGCATACTTATATTATTGTCACCTTGTCATTCCCTTTCTTCTTTCATTCCACATCCATATTTTTCTTTGTTCTCTTCTTCTTTTCTCTTCTCTAATAGTCACCCTTCTACTTTCATGCCATCTCTCATCTTTTATTTGCAGTTTCCACATATAAGAGAAAACATGTGATAATTGTCTTTCAGAAATGATTTTTAACACATACCATATTTTCTTTGTCCATTTATCTGTGGAGGGGAACCAATGCTGATTCCATATCTGAGTTATTCTGAATTAGGATGCAATAAACATGAGTATACATGTATTTATATATCATTAGTCTTTATAACTAATGTACACTAATAAAAACACTTACTGAATATCTTCATCAAAATTTTCTAGTATACTTGACAGTATTTAAAGATGCATTCTAAAATTTTAGTCTGACAATCAAGATACCACCAACATACTTCAAAGAATTAGAAAGGACAATCATGAATTTCATCTGGAACCAGAAGAGACCCAGAATAGCAAAAACAATCCTAAGCAACAGGGGAAAGGCAGGGGGAATCACAGTCCCCGACCTAAAACTATACTATAAAGCTACAGTGATAAAAACAGCATGGTACTGGCAAAAAGACAGACCTGAGGATCAATGGAGTAGAGTGGAGGATGCAGAAACAACTCCAAACACACTCAAATACCTCATCTTCGACAAAGGAGCCAAACACCCTCGCTGGAAGAAAGATAGCCTCTTTAACAAATGGTGCTGGACAAAATGGCTTGCCACATGCTGAAAACTAAAACTAGATACATGTCTCTCACCATGTACTAAACTAAGATCGAAGTGGGTCAAAGATCTAAACATTAAAACAGAAACACAAAATCTACCGGAGAATGGAATAGGAAGAACCCTCGAAGACATAGGGGTAGGGAAAAAATTTATGGACAGAACACAGACTGCACGGGAAACAATACAAAGAATCAGTGCTTGGGACCACATGCTATTAAAAAGCTTTTGCATGGCAAGAGAAATCACCAATAGAGCAGGAAGAAAAGTCACAGAATGAGAAAAAATTTTTGCTAGCTATCCATCAGACAAATGTCTGACATCTAGAATATATAAAGAACTCAAAAAAATTAAACCTCCCAAATTTAAAGACCCAATCCAAAAATGGGCAAATGAAATGAATAAACATTTCTCAGATGAAGAAATAAAAATGGCAAATTAATATATGAAAAAGTGTTCAACATCACTAGTCATTTGAGAGATGCAAATTAAAACAATGTTAAGATTCCATTTCACTCCAGAAAGAATCACGTCTATGAAAAAATCAACCAACAACAAATGCTGGAGGGGCTGTGGGGAGAAAGGAACCCTCCTCCACTGTTGGTGGGAATATAGACTGGTCCAGCCACTGTGGAAATCAATATAGAGATTCCTCAAAAAACTGTAACTAGAGGTTCCACTTGATCCAGCTATTCCCCTACTGGGGATCTTCCCAGAAGAAGTAAAATCGTCATACCATAGAGATATATGCACAACCATGTTTATAGCAACACAATTTGTAATAGCTAAGTCTTTGAAGCAGCCTAAACGCCCAACAATTAATGAATGCCTACAGAAGATGTGGTTTTTCTACACAATGGAGCACTACACCGCCATAAAGAAGGATAAACTAGAGTCATTTGTATGTAAATGGTTGTTCTTTGAGAATATACTATTAAGTGAAATAAATCAGACACTCATGAGCACACATAGAATTGTTTCTCTGATATGAGAAACCATATCTGTAAATAAGGACAAAGAGGTGTAATAGATATTATATAAAAGGAATATAATATACAAAAGAGAGGAGTACTAGAATGAGGGAAGGGGGAAAAGCAGGAAGGGAAAAAATGAAAAGAAAGGGGAAAGGGAAATCATGGAGAAATGTGAATAAACCTGCTGTAAATAGGGATGGAGGGAACAGATGCGAGGGGTGGGGAAAAGAGGGGAGAACCAAGAGACACCATGTACAGGTACAAAACAAACATAATGAATGCAATCATTATATGTACAATGTACCAATACATGTTCTTGGTTAAAAAGAAAAAATTTTAGTCTGAGATTTACAAAAATGGTAAGTGATTTAGTAACCATATTTATTAACATTATATGATGCAATTGAAATTTATTATCATTAAATGATGAAATGGAAATCAGTGTAATAAATTTTTATTGTCTTGAGAAATGCACTATCTACTGCTATGCATTCAGTTAATATCACAGATAGTTAAATGATATCTGAATAAGAATAATTTAAAATGATAACATTTGACATAAAACTTTGAAAATGTATTAGACAACCTTTACTATTTTTGCAATCATATTGGAAATTACTAGGAAGTTTCAAAATGCAATTCAGTGGAAATAAAAATACGGGAGATGTTGTTAAATTATGGCAGTGGTTTTTGTAAACACATTTCTAAAGAAGTCAATATTTTCTTTAGATTTAAAAGTGTAATTCACTCATGACAGCTAAAAGGCTACTTGCTCAAGTAGAAGGAATAAATATATAACAAGAATTAAAGGAAAATGTCGATCTATCAGATATTGTAATGAGTAAATAGAAGAAAATATTTGAAACAATACAAACTGGTTGATATGAAAATTATTTAATTGCCTTACAAAATATATAAAATGTCATTCATTTTTTCATGACAAATGTAAAGATGCAATTATCATTTAAATTATTTCAATTGATAGTTTAACAATGGTGCTTGTAGAGCTTCTTGGATTAAAAGTCGACAAAATTAATAATGCAAATCCAAAAATATTATGATATTTCATTAAGCAATGTTTTATTTGATAATTTCAGATGCTATTTCAAAGAATTGAGACTGAGAGAGCATTCACCGTCAGGAAAATGATAGATACTGAGTGAGTGCTTAATTTCATGAGACTATATGTTATTCAATGATTATTCTATTTTGGGGTGGCATGTAGTTAGTGGCTAATATTTTCATCCTCTGCATTCTTAAAGCACCCAGTAAATAGCTCTATTGTAGCACTTGCTGTACAGAGTATTTTTTATTATAGTTCTTATACTATCCTATACTGTTTGATGTTCATGTTTATTTTTGTAAGTTGGGAACTGTGTGGGCAGGGACTTTGTCTCCCTTGAAACTATGTTTTAAAGATCTGCAGCAGAATAGGTCTTTAGATAAGTCTCACACAACCAAGAGCTACAACTTGCCAATATAGCTCTCAATGAAGCATATTCAGGGAAAGGCAAAAAAAGGGAGAGAAAGATATGGAGAAAAAAATGGAGAAAGGGAAATAAAGAAGTAATTATTCTGAAAGTTAGAAAATTGGAGACAAAGGTGGAAAAGAAAGAAGGGAGGCAGAAAAATAAGAAAGAGAAAAAGGAAAGAAGGAAAGAAGGAAGGAAAGAAGGAAGGGAGGAAGGAAGGAGAAATAAAGTAATTCCTAAAAAACACAGAGGTTTTCTTCACTGATTACAAAATGAAAGGTAAGTATTTTTAAAAACCTCAGAAAATCAATGAAGAGACAAAAATATTATTGTTTGATCAGTGACAAATACCATTTTATGGTCAGTCATCTCCTAGGTGCATAAAATTGTAAGGAACTCTTATAGTAAAATATGACAATTGTTTATATCTGTTTGTGCATTCACTTTAGTGGTCTATTCTTTTACATGTGCGCTAGTCTCTGCAGTTCCTGTCTTCATTTCCTTGTCAATGAGCTTGTAGGACACAATTACACTCTTCAATTAGAACAGACTACAAAATAGCATTATCCTTTCCTTGTTGTAGATAAGTTGTAATTTAATGCAAGGAGTTCTGCTGCTTTGCATTTTCCAGAACTTTCATTTATTTTTTCTTTGTAATTACAAATGACTTATAAACAAACACGTGGTATAATTTCCAAAATGTTCTGTGTTTACTTATAAATTTGGTACTTCCATCAGTAGGTCACTTAAGTGGTTTTGAATCATTGTGTACAGGTTCATTTTACAATGCATTTGAAGTTCGTAATTCTGCTTTAACAACAAAAATAGGAAGGATTAACAAACTGCTGCTTGGAGCCCAAGATAAGAAAAAGTTCATGGCAATCAAGACAGAGCCTATTAGAAACATGCAGAAGATTATCAACAAAAATAATATACTGTAGACCCTCTAGCTTTCTGTTTATGCTAGAAGTAGTCTAAAATAATCTGTAGTTTTTGATGCTTGATTTAGTTTTCCACAAGCCTAATTAACACCAGATTAAGTTTGCTGTCACAATAGTTTATTGCCTAGACTGACAAATACTTGTTTTTTATTTCTCTCCAGCACAGAAAGATTTGCAGAAGAAAGTAATGACACATGCAATAACATTTTAAAAATATGTTAAGGCTCATGCAAAGAAATTTGTGGCCTATTATAATAATTTTTAAAAGTTAATTTTACCATGAACGTAAGTTCCCTCGCAACAACTAAAGCATCTCATGTTGTATCTGGACGTGAGCATTTGGTTGGTTATAAAGTCCAATTAAAAGGTTTCCGTCTTTCAAAACAGGTCTCCTTTGCTTCAGAAAAACTGAATATGATGTCCATTTCTTTGAATTTGTAGCCTAGGAACAGTAATATTTTCCTACAGAAAATGTACAGGAAACTTTAATACAGGGATCTATTTAAAGAAGAATGAAGTCTGTAAATGCATCTTGATATATTTTCCTTGCCAATCTCCACTTTTCTAAGATTTCTGCTTTTCCAGGACCAGAAAAGACTCCCTAATCTTACCTCTGATTATATTGATATACGTTACAATTTAGTGTCATGTTGGAATCATGCTACTTATTTGCTTTTCTTTGGATCTTTCAATTCTGTGCAAGAGTTCACAGGGATACAATAAAACACAAGACGTTTGTTTACAGCTAGATTTTTTGTCCTACTTCCCGATTGCTCTCTCAGCTTCAAAAAGAGCATTATACACATAGTAGTATGTAAGAGAGTAAAACTGGATAGGAAGTCAGTAAAAAAGGACATAATAATTTATTTATTTATTTAGTGCTGGGGATCAAACTCAGGGCCTTGGTATTTGCAAGGCAAGCACTTTAACCACTGAGCTAAATCCCCAGCCCCAATAATTTATTCATAGAATAAGTTATAACATATATCTAGAGTAAACTTGCAATATCCACTTTTTTTTCTTTTTCTTTTTCTTTTTCTTTTTCTTTTTCTTTCTTTTTTTTTTTGTTTTTTTGAAGATAGGTTCTTACTACATAGTCCAGGCTCACTTTGAACTCACTATGTAGCCCAGTCTGTCCGTGAATTCATAGCAATCCTCCCACCTCAACCTCACAAGTGCTGGGATTACAGGTATGTGCCACCACACCCAGCTCAACAGCCACTTCTGATGGAGGGATGAAGGTTGAATAGCAAATTTAAAAAATCAATTATTTAATATTATGATTCCTACAAACATCTATACAAATAGAGACTCACAAGCATTTCTTTATGTCTGCTGCCTTTTGGCCCAGCCTTTCCTGTCACCATGGCTTACCAAGGCTTCAAAGAACCACAGGAGAAACAGGATGATTTCACTTTGCTACTGTTTATGGCTATCCAACTCTTTGCCTGCACAGTATATTCCATCCAAAAAGTCATATTTTCCTAGTCCTCCCCAAATTGTTTTTCTTAGAAATATCAGAACACAGCCTTTCCTTTCCATCAGACCTCTGCACTTTAAATATTTCGAGGTACAGTACCACAGACAAAGAAATTATGCCTAGAAAAGATTTGTAAAGTCATTTGGCTCCTTGTCTTTGTACATCCTGCCTACTATAAACATCATTATATAGTCAGTCTTAAATAATTTCAAAATAAAAAAACAAGAGCCACAGTGATCTGCTTAGTATTTCAAAGTGTATCTGCTCCAAATTTTCATTTGAGTTAAGTGAAATAATCCATAGATTATATTAAGTTTATTTTCACAAAATATGTTGGAACTAACATGTCACGCTCTGACTAAACTATCATGGATGAGTGATACTTTAAGGACATCTTCAGAATTAACTCTAACTCAAATCATTTCCAGTATATTACTAAGATCGCCCTGAACAAATAGGGCATATATACCAACTCTTTTACTCCTGCACGTGTAGTAATAGTTTTCTTTCAAGATTTTGAGGTATAAATTATAAGAAAAAGTTGGACAGATCTTAAATTACACCTCAAAGAAAGTTTACACATATGTCCACATGTGTAACCACCTAGATGTAAACAGAAAATGTTTCCAGCACTCTAAAGTTTCCCTTATGCTTCCTCCTAGTCAGTGTTCTATGAAAAACCATTTTTCTGCACTGTAGGGCAAGTGCTGCTGAGACTTAATGACATCGTCAATGATTTAGTATCTGCTCTGCACCGCAGTGTTTATCCAAAGTTACATGCTTCCTCATTAAAATCTAGTATAAAAGGAAAGCAACTCTTTCCCAGGCACAGAAGTTTTCTGAGCTTCATGTTCATTAGATATGTAGTAGGTATTCCTTGAATGAGGTAAGATTACTCTACTTGGTCTAGATTAATCAGGGTCCACTGCTGAGGATGGGACTAAATCAGTCATACTCAAACTTCATGGCAGCTAACCAGCGAGGAAGGATGAGATAATATCAAGAATAGAATTCCCATTGCAGAAAGTCTCCTCAAATTCCCACCTTCTCCAGCTTCCCTTTGAAATAGCTATCGTTGTGGCAGTGTTAGGTGTTTTTCTCTCATAGCAATAAAGATGTAGAAGATAAGTAAGTTTGTGGGGAAAGTTCTTTCTCAAGGTAAAAAACATTTAGACAGACTCCACTTAAATACTGTCAACACAAAAGTGAAGCAACTAATTTAATCACAGAGCTCAAGACACAATATATAAAAGAATAATTACAACCTACTGAATTAACAGTAAAATATGTTCACCCCTCTATCACATTTCCGGTGATACTATAACAACAACAACAACAACAAAAAGCTCAAAACCACTCAGGATGCAAAGCTAAATCCATTTATGGATGGGGCTAACCTTAATTATTACAAAATTTAGTAATGTTGGAACTAGAAGAAAATTTCAAAGTCACCAATATGACTTCTCAGGACCAATTGTTATTTTATGTTCATTGAATATTACGTTTAATTTTGAGCACTTCCAGTAATGAGAATGCACTATCTGTCAAAGAATATTGATTATATCTCAGAAAAGATCTATTTTTTCTTTATTTGAACTCAGCCTATTGGAAGGTTTAATCTACTAGCTTTAGTTCCTTCACTTGAGGTAAGAAAAAAGGTCTTCCATATAACAGTAGCTATTTGAAGACAGCTACTACGCTCTGTCTGTGATTTTGTTCCTTCAAATAAAATACTATTTTACACATATTCTGAAAATACTATGATTAAAAGTATTTTATTTTGAAACATTTTCAAACTCACAAAAAGTTGCAAGAATTCTACAAAATCCTCCTGTAACCTTTTGCCCAAATTCAGTAACTTTTAATGTTTTCTTTGTTTTATTTACTTTCTGTTCCAATACACACATATACACATATGGATACAATTTATTTTTCTAGGTTCTTTGAGAAAAGTTTGAAAACATTATGCTTTTCTACTCCTACATACCTCGATGTGTATTTCTGAGGGGGTTATATGTACTGCTTTTATGTTACCACAGTACATATATTCACCTCAAGAAATTTACAATCGATGCAACAATCTTATCTAATGTGCATTCCAATTCTAATTTTTCATTTGATCCAAAAATTTCTTTATAGAGTTTTCTCACGTCTGTGTATCCAATCTAGGATCAACATGCTTTCATCATCTCATCCTCACCGCTCTCCTCAGAATGCATTTGTTCCTTTTCAGTGTCCTTTCAAAGCATGATGGTAAGACACGAACACATTATTTAAACGTAGTTTGATCAGTGGATGCACAAGAGAGAGGATTTCTTGTGTCCAATATCCTGCATCCTAAATACCTTTTCAAAACAACTATATGAAAACCTAATTTCCAAGTCATAAATTTGACCTATTTAAAGCGTCAACTCGAGTATTTTTAGGATCTGTATGGAACTGTGTAAGAACTGTAGCTATACAATTTTAGAACACTTTTATTACTTAAAAAGAAAAAAATGTCCATTAATAGTTATTCTTATTTCCCTGGAAATACCAGAGTCCACATAACCATTAATCCAGTTTCTGTAGTTATAGATTTGTCTATTGTTACCATTTCCTATTAATGACATATATAGTATTTGGTCCTTTGCAACTGACTTTTTTACTTGGTATAATTTCAAGATTCATCATGATGGAGAGATCATCGTGGCTGACAAGAGACAGTAGTGCTCACAAGACACTTGGATGACATGAAGCAAGATATGCAGACACTTGGAAATGGGAGGTAAAAAAAGACCCAAATATGGGAAGGTGTCTTGAAGGAGAAGCCCACCAGATAAATTCCATTCTCAGGGGTATTTAAAAAAGGAATCAGGGATGCACCTAATCACAGCACTACTGACACTCTAGTTCTGGTGAACATAACATACTGGGAAAAGAGCTAAGCCTCCGAGGGAAGAAACCAGTAAGCCAGCAGAAGATGGGCTGCTGCAGTCCATGTCCAGGAGAGCAATCATCATCCGGTGCCCACCCGCCCTGACTCCCTTATCATGTGGTGGAGGAGCCCAGGGGGAGAGATATTCAAAGATCCAGCAGCCAGGGAGTCATTCAGAGGGCAGGGACTGATCAGGACTTGTGGGCTTCGGGAAACAAAGCAACAAGGAACACATCCTGGTTAGGGGCCTGGAAACAGACATGAGAGTTCCATGGCTCAGTGAGTCACGGGTGCGGGCAGTGGATTTTACCAGTGTGATCCTGGGTAAGAGAACAGACACAGGAGTAGGGCCAAAGTAGGCACCGTCCCTCACTCCCCCGAACACCGGCTAGTTCTGTGCCTGTGAGCAGCAGTGTAGCCAGAAGAGGTTACACAGTGTGCAGACCAGAAGCAGCATAGGAAGAGCAGAGGCAAGCAACTTCAGGGATAATTGCAGAGGGAAGAGGGGGGAATCAAAAAGCTCCCTTCAGAAATCACTGGAAGAATGGGGAAGCACGAGGCCCTGAGTTAGATCCCCAGCACTCCCCCTGGAAAAAAAAATGGATGAGGGCACTGTGCACCCCATCACAATTCAAACTATCCAGTTATAAAACAGAGGCAAAAAACCTCTTGCTAACATCCCCACAGGAGTACAACCGAAACCAGAGCACTGCCAGCAGAGGGAATGAGAGAAAGGCTCAGCCGTCCCTTCAAATTGCCATGTCCTTTCTCTCGCTGGCAGGCAAGAGGAAAAAAGCATAGATTTATTTTTGAATGATTTTTTTCTACAAATTTTACAGTCAGCATCCAAAGTATATGAAAAATTTTGCAGATACTTTAATTGAAGTGAGAAAATCATTTATATAGTTCATTCAAAATTTAAATAATGTCATACTCTTTCTTGCTGCAAGTAGTACAAGGCAAATCAACTTATTTTCTCTTTGGAGGAGATACTTAGACGATTGGAACTTGGCATCTTTCACTGTGGATTAAGTTTCTGAATTTTCATAACTTTTCTTCTTTTAACTTCTATCAGGGCTAGGGATTTAGCTCGTGGTTAGAGCCCTTGCCCAGCAAGCACAAGGCCCTGAGTTCGATCCCCAGCACCAACCTCCCCCCGAAAAAAACTTGTATTATGCTTGTGTCTCAATAATATGTGTCTAGAGAGGCAAAATCGATGAATGACAATTTTTCCTAAGTCATCTCAGTATTTGCTTAGTACAGTGAGTGGACATCCCACAGTGATGGAGATTATTTCACTCATCCACTATTTTAAATACATACTGATCTTTCTTGAATCTGCCAAAATAATGTCCAACTCTGTGCCTTTTCACTAAACTGTTTCTGTATGAAATACTATTTTCTGTTGTTATTATTATAGTTGACTCCTTTTGTCACTCTGATTTCAGTTTAAATGCTAGCTTCTCAAAGAACCATTTCCTTAGTTTGGACATCGCCTTGCTTAGGAAAGAGAGACCATGTGGTATTCAAGTTTGTGTAAGATTAGTAATATCAGCAGGAATGAAAAGGAAGAAAGAGGAATTACAGGAGGGAGGGAGGAGGAAGGTAGAGAATTAAAGAAAAAAAAAGAAGCTATAGTATGTACACGTACCAACTCCCTAAAATG
This sequence comes from Hystrix cristata, assembly GCA_004026905.1. NCBI lineage: Eukaryota > Metazoa > Chordata > Mammalia > Rodentia > Hystricidae > Hystrix > Hystrix cristata. The sequence continues at coordinate 76,587 of PVJO010004261.1, read as the reverse complement.
ATTTTAAAATGCATGTACTGGAAATATGTACTAATGAAAAAATAAACTACTATTAAAATCCTAAGAAAAGAAGCATTTTCTGACCACCACAGGTAAAATAACCTCCCAGTTATTCCCTATAATGTAAAATCCTTGAGATCAGTCTGGCATATTAATTGCTCTATATTTGTCATGAAAAACATTATCCAACACATAATAGGTAGTTAGCAATTATATTTGGAAAGAATGGAAGATGTCCCCATATCTTCTCACTAAACTATAAATTAATCTTGCAGTTGTTGACCAAAGAGTGTCAGTTGCCCATAGACCTTTTCCTCATCTGCAAGACAGCAGATCAAAAAGAAGTGTCCTCCATAAGGAATTAAAAGGAAGATGGGAAAATTATTCTTTTTCCTTGCTTTTAAAGCCTCCACAATCTTTCAGGTGTTGTGTTTACTTTCCATAATTACAGTCTTTGGCCTCATGTTATTAAGATGTTCTTAATGCAAGGTTATTATGTTAATAAAGCAATAGAACATAATTTTGTTAAAACTTGGTTTGAAATAATTTGGGACATTAGTTCTTTCAAAGTCCTTCATTTTTTAAATTTTACTTTATTTTTAGCTGAACCATAATATTTGTACATGTTAATGAGTACAGTGCAGTATTTTGGTATGGCTCTGTGGAAGCCTACACAGGCACTAACAAGCATGAAAATGGATAATAATAACTCATTTTTTTCTGGTCAGCATTTCTGGTACTGTACCAGGATTAGCATAAGAAACTCCAAAGCCAAGATGATTTGTTTCTAATCTCTTCTTCTCGAGTATCTTAATTAAGAAGTTCCTGGTTATCTGAGGTTTCAATCCATTAAAGAGCATGATAGTGTAAATATACTGCTTTATTTTTGTGGCTCCAATACATGAATTTTCATTATAAGACTATAAATAATACTCATATTCCAACAACATGGCTTTCAGTTTTTTTTACCAAAGTATATTAACTTTAAGTAATTGATTAAAGTACAAACTTCACTGCTAGCACTTTGCTTACAAATCACTACATAATCAAGCCAATGGCAACAGTATTTCAAAATATGTCAACAATTGGTCAGAGGGCATGTATTATTCCATTCATGCAATCAGAAAAGGATGAATTATGTTACCTACTTGCCTCTCAATAAAAAACTCATGTAGCTTTTTATAATAATTTAAAAGTGAAAATGATCAACAAAGATTAAAGTGAAACAAAACAATAAAAAGTCACAATCTTGGAAGAGAAATCCACACTGATCACAGAGTGGGTAATAGAAGTAATGGCTATGAGAATGGACACAGCCATCACAGTGGAGCCTGTAGAGACGGAGGAACCTAGTGAAAGCAATTCATTTACATAAATGTGGAAAGGTGTGACAAAAAGATTGAAGATGTCCTAGAGAATTTGATGCTTGCGAAATCTTCAGATTAATACAACTCTTGGAAGTGGTATATAACAATGAATAAAAAGATAAAATATTAGAAGGTGATTCAAACTTAGAAATAAGGATGACAATTTGTCAATTATAGAAAAGACATGCCCTCCAAATTTAAGCCAAAGACTAGAAGGAGAGCGCTGTTTAGAGTAATATTTATAGTTCTGGCAGCAGAAACCATTCTTCAAATTACAGATATTGATTGTAACACATAAATTATCTTCTAATATTATTACCATCTGACTAATCTGTTCTTTCTTAAACTTTTTATTAGTACATCTTTGTAGTAAATAACGATAACATTACTCATGGGGAGTTGGTACATGTGCATAACACATTTTAGTTCTTTCTCATCCTCTCCCCTTCCCATGCCTACCCCTTCCCTCTTCATCTCTTAGCACCCTACAATTTGCAAAAGAGCTATCTCCCTGTTTTCTACTATATATCTTTTATTTTGTTCTTTTTTATATTTTGAGTTTCTCATATAAGAGAAACTATATGATATTTAGCTTGTGTGTATGATTGATTTCACTTAATATTATGGTCTCAAGGTGCATCCGTTGTCTTACAAGTGAATCAAGTTTATTTGTCGTCTTTATGGCAGAGTTGTACTCCACTCTGCATAAACACAACACTTTCCTTCTCCATTTATCTGTTGATGGACATATAGGCTATTTCTAATACTTAGCTGTTATGAATTTTGCTTCTATAAATATGAATGTGCATGTATCACTGTAATATGATCTCTAACTCTGCTGAGAAGACAACTACAAATAAAATAACTAGGTTGAGTGAAGTTGCTCATTTTAGTTTTCTGAGGAACCTCCATACTTGTTTCCACAGTGGTTCACTAGTTTACATTGCTGCCAATGATGAAGAAGTGTTCCTTTTCCCCCACAGCCTCACTGGCAATTTTGTTTGATTTCTTAATGATAGACATTCGTTTTGGAGTAAAACGGAATTTCAGTGTTTTAAGTTGCATTTTTCTAATGGCCAGAAATGCTGAGCATTTCTTCACGTATTTATTATGTACTTGTACTTGTTCTGTAAAGTGTCTGTTCATTTCAGTTGTTTGTTTTTTTGATTAGGTCTTTTATTTGGGGGTATAATTTTTTTTTAGGTCTTTGTATATCCAGAAAAAAATTACAGTATTTTATGTCTGAGGCATTGCTGGCAAAATCTTTTCCCATTCCGTAGGTTGTCTGCTGTGCAGAAGCATTTGGTATGCTCTCTTTTGTTGGTTCTTGATGCTGTTTCTTGTGAAATTGGGGTTCTGTTCATAAAGTTTTTGCCTATGCTTATCTTCAAGACTCTTATAATTTATCTTCCAGCAGACTGTTTCTGTTTTACCACTTAGATCTTTGATCCATTACGGTTTTAGTTTAGTTCATGGTGAAAGACACGAGTCTACGTTCTGTCTTTCACATGTAGAGAGCCAGTTTTCTCAGCACCACTAATTAAAAAGGCTATCTTTCCGCTATCATACCTTCTGGCCCCTTTGTGAAAGACTGGACAGTTGACTGTGCTTGAATCTGTTTCTGTATTTTCTATTCTGTTCTATTGTTCTACGTGCCTGTTTTCATGCCAGTATCATGCTGATTATCACTGTAGATTTGCAACATAACTTGAGGTCTGAGATTCTGAGGTCATCTGTTCGCTCTTGCTACTGAAGATTGCTTCTGTTATTCTAGGTCTCTGGTTGAACTGAATTTTAGGATTGTTTTCTCTGGTTCTGTGGGGAATGCTGTTTGTATTTTGACTAAGATTGCATCAAAACTGTACAACAATTCTGGAAGAATGACCATTTTGACAATATTCATTTTGCCTGTCCAGGAAGAGAGGATATTTTCCCATTATCTGATGTCTTCCCCCATCTATTTCTTCAGAATACTGTAGGTTTCACTGTAGATGTCTTTCACTCTCTTGGTTAGATTAATTCCTAAGTATTTAATTTTTCTTGATGCTATTGTGAATGGTACTGTTTTCCTAATTTTTTTCTCAGTGAGTTCATTATTAGTATAGAGAAATGCTATTGATTTTTATTTGTTGACTTTGTATCCTACTACGTTGCTGATTTTCTTTATTAATTCTTGGAGACTTTTGATAGAATTTTGGGATAGTCTATGTAGAGGATGACATCATCTGGATATAACAATGATTTTTTTCCTATAGAAATCTCTTTTATTTCTTTCTCTTCTCTGATTTTTTTGGCAAATATTTAGTGTACTATAATGAGCAGGAATGGAAGTAGTGACATTTTTGGCTTCTTCCTAATTTCAGAAGGAAATCTTTCTATTTTTTCCCACTTAATAAGATGTTGGCAGTAGGTTTGTCATAAGTGGCTTTTATCAGAATGAGATAAGGTCCTTTTCTACATGCTTTACCATACTTTTTATCATGAATGGATGTTGTGTTTTGTTCAAGGCTTTTTCTGTGTCTATCAAGATAATAATGTGATTTTTGTTCTTGCTTATGTTAATGTGATATATTACATTTATTGATTTGCATGTTTTACCATCCTTACATCCCTTTAGCTCTACCACTGAGCTAAATCCCCAAACCCTGAAAACAAATATTTTTTATTAAAATGTACCCCAAATTACACTAACTTACAGACCATTACACAGTCTTACAAACCACAATACATTGTGTGTTTTACTCATAACAATGAGCAATGTAAACAACCACATAGATGCAGTATTAAGTCGCAACTACATAAAGTTGACTGTAGTACTTAGTGTAAGTGTTACTGTTTTAAATTTGGGTTAAGAGGTTCTTATTTTTAGCATATCTTTATTCTTCTGAATTCTCATTCCCCTCCCCTCTTGCCCCCTTCTTGTTCCCTTGGACCATTTGCCTATTGGGTGAGATCTGTCCTCTTGTCTTTTTGTATCCATTATTTACCATTTTCTTTTATTTGTATTTTGCCTTACTCAAATGAAGGAGATCATACAGTATTCAGGCTTGCAGGTCTGTTTCATTTCACTCAACATTATATTTTCCAGGTCCATCCATTTTCTTATAAATGATTCTAATTTGTCGTATTTTTAGAAATCTTTTTTTGAACCTTTCTGACAAAAAGGCTAAATTTCCCTTCAAGCTCATATAGTCATTTTTTTCCTTCTCAAGTTGAAAGGTAATTTAACAATTTGTATTTGGTATGCTTGAAATTCTAAATTGTTTCATTAATAAGGAACATTTTTCTGATAATTTCTTCACTTACTGATATATCTTCAGAAGCCAGCTTCTTTGTGAAATATTTTCTGGTATTTCTGCTCCATTTTGAGCCCCTATACTGACTTAATCTACATATATACATTTGGCTCTTTAATATATACTGTTTTATGTGGTTAGGTAACTATTTCTTTGCGTGTCTTGATAATAAATCCCCGTAAGCCAAGAATCATGTTTTTAAAAGATTTTCTTAGAATACTCTCATTACCTAAAAGAATGTCCTGAACATTATAGTATTTGATAAAGTTTTGCTTTTGTTTTACATAAATTTTTATATTTGTTAATTGTTTTAAAAGTTGACTCAGGATTTTGGGACATACATAAAACAATAAATTTATGTGTCACGCTTGTAGTCTTTCCACCTTAACTTCACTTTAACCTGTAATTTAATGTTTCTAAAATATATGTATGTGGGTTGGCTTCATAACAAGCCTAGGTATATTTTTAAAACGGAAAATTTTAGATCTTTTCCTGCAGATTCTGTTTTGCAGTCTTCTGTATGCAATAAACTGTGATGGGTACTGGAAGTACAATGACAAATAGGTCAGAACTCTGTGCTCAAATTTCACATTCCATAAGAGGATATAAGCTTATAGTAAAAATAAATTATATATTAAGAAAATAACAACATAGATGATTGCTTTATAATAAAAGAATATGTAATAGCCTGTGGAAACCCATTGAAAAATATATCATCTTCGTATCATCTTATTGTTCCAGAAAGATGTGCTGTTCAAAAAATGATTAGGGATTAGAGATTATCCAAGTACAAAATGAAAATGACCTCTTGTGCAAGGACATAGAGATTTAACACACATGACATATTCAGAGTATCAAAAGTAGTTAAATATATGTAGGACTTATGATATGGTAATGAGAATATTAAGCATTAGACGATAAGGAGGTAGCATAAGGTCAGATGTTGAAGAGTTTTGGATTTTTTTAACCATAGATTTTCGTTTATGTTCTGCACATGATAAAGCATCACAGCTGTAAAAATAACAGGATCACACAACATTATGATAGTAGCATATTGAATGTATTGGAGATGCATTACTAATGAACTGTGCAGTAATCAGGAGGTGGTTGTAATATCCAGGGCCTTCCTTTGAGCAGTAAAAACACTGAGAATAAACAGAAGATTAATCTTAGTGTGGTGTAGAAGACAAAGATTGGAACCATGAAACTTAGAGATTTGGCACTTTTCGTTGAATATGTAATCAAAATATGTTTTAACAAATTTAATCTTGAATTTTCATATATATACTTTTAAAAATATCACTTTGGTCTATTTCATTTGGCGTTATGAATATTTATGTAGGTAAAGTATGTAAATGCTACTAGAAAAGCAGGACACAGTTGTGTATGACTATCTATTACTAGGTATTCACAACATAAAAATAACAAAAACACTGATTCAGGAAAAAAGCACAGAAGTTTCGATTTTTTTGCTTGTTCCCAAAATATTATCTTTGACTAAGTGGTTCTCCTCAGTTGCATGTCTACCTTGGTACCTTGGTTTGTCATTCCAGTACACAAACAAATCCATTTAAAATCTTCTGACCATTCCAATGCATCAAACTTAATGAGGTAATCATCTATAGTTTCTTCATAATTACTTTTTGTCCAACTGTGCAAGCACGATAATACCTCGGTTCACAAACACTTGTCTCCATAGACAATTCAGTTCCTGAACAGAAGTATCCAGCAAAATTTTGCTTCCATTTGTGAACTCCACATCAAGTGACAAACACGAATGTGTCCATCTTCCCCAGAATGGTGGAATGAATTAAGTTCACAAAACGAGGCACCACTGAATTGTATGATACAAGGCCAGGTAAGACAATCCCTGAGTGATCTATTGAAAGTCTTACTACAACTAAGACTTTCCTATTACCACCATTTATGCTTTCCAGTTTCTTTCAATTAGAAATGGTTAGTAGTTATATTCATTTAAAGCATATTCATCCACCATCTAATACTAATAGTCTACAAAAATAGTTACTTTAAAGATTGCAGCATGTTATAGAATTGCAAAGTAAAATATATTTTCATTAGTTAGTTGTACCATCGTTTAGGTTTCTGATACACTTGTGGTGTTCAATTAAGTGCCAAAGATCAGTTAGTGACTGCACATTCTGGTATTTGGGGTGCGACTATGTAAATAAATTATTGTGAGATGTACTGGGGAGTTAGCTCAGTGGGTACAGTGCTTGCCTAGTAACCCCAAGGCCCTGAGTTTGATCCCCCATACCCCAAAAAAAATTGTGAGACGAAGACAGCACATGTTTTCTTTACGCAGCTGCTGTGTTGATGAATGTAAAAACACACACCCTTAAAAAATAAGTAACTGCTTACTTTGACCTTTATAGCTACCTGTTTTCTGGTTATAATCTACTGTCTTTTTCTATTATCCTCAATTCATTTTTAAAACACTTTATTTGCTAATCTATCTTCATATCTCATGATTCCCAATTCTCATTTTTCAAAGGAAATTTGTGTATTTCCCCAAATAACATTATTGCCAAATTCCTCTGCCTCCGTAGACCTTTCTTAATAGTCACACCAATTTAACTATTGCTTCCTTGAATTCTCCACCCACTTTAAGTGCTTATTCTGCTAGTTTGTTTCTGCTTTCTGTTATATTTCCTCCTTAGATTCACTCCTCCCTTTTAGGGCAGGTTCTGACTTTTTGTGCCTTGATTCAGTATCTTCTGCAGTGGTTTCCTTGTAAATATTTAATAACTGAATGAATGATACAGTACAGCATAAGATTAAGCAATAAAGCAGATATATACAGAAATAAATACTTTAAAACTCCAAAGAAGAATGAGATTATTAGGGAAAAAGTACTTCATATGGGAGATGTTATATGAATTATATTTTTGTAGCAGACATAAATAAGGCATTAAAATACCACCTTTATACTAACAGAACTGGTACAAAGAATAGGGAGTTCTTAATACGGAACTACTCATGAGGCAGCAAAGCCGATTTAGACACAGGTATCGGTATCATAGGCCTCCTCAATGGAAATAGAATTAAAATTTACAGTACATGTGATGGTGATTCTGTCAACTTGACTGGTTAAAGAGACACTTAAGAGATCAGTAAAGCAAAAATATGGGTGTGTCTGCACAGTGGTTTCCAAGATGATTGGCATATAAGCTAGCAAGCTGAGGGGGAAGACATGCCATGATTATAGATGGCAACATTGAATAGGCTTGCAGCACACATGGAACAAAAAGAGGGAAGAAGGAGAAAGTTGGCCTGCACTGGAAAGCTCAATTCTATTTGAGTGGGTACATCTGCTGTCATTGCCTGTGGACCTGACACTCCAGATTTTTCAGCTTTTTAACACGGACTGACCCCAAGACTCTCTAGGTAGGTTTCAGGCATGCAGTCTCAAACTGACCCTACATCCTTAATCCCTCTTGTTCTGAGATTCCTAGCTTCTTGGCTTGAACAATTACTGGATCCTCCTCTTCTTCAGCATAGAGACAGCTATTGACACTTTGGTCTTGTAAGGTTATCTAACACATCACATGCGTAATTACATATATAAATATTTTCTCTTGATTGTGTTCCTCTAGAGAAACCCAAACAGTATAGATTTTGATACTAGGAGTGGTTCTAGAGAAACAGAATTATAAGTATGAATTTCCCTCATTGAGAAGTTTAGTTTCGAATTGAGCTTAAGGGTGCCTAGAGTTTGCTCTCTAATTTGTTTAAATCTTATGTTACCAGAGTCTCTCATTCTGTTAATGTAGAGCATTGATTGTCCATAGTATGAATTATTAAAAGAGATATGTGATTCTTCATGATGCTTGCGTAGATGAACCATCAGTCAAAGACAGCTTTGGGTATGCACCAAGGTCAGTCAGAGTTTGGTTGCATGAGGTGGTAGTTACCAAGCACTAAAATAAAACCTGAGCAGCATAGAGAACTAATAAAATACAAAAAGAGTCAGTAGCACAAAGGAGCCTAGAATCTCTGAAAACAGTGACAAACAGACACTCAAGTTACTGGTATGTATGCCATAGCAAGTCTGGTAAATGAACCATATGTGAAATGCAGAATTTTTCAGGGAAAGAAGCTGGGGGTTGGCTGCTGCCAGGCACTTATTCCAGGCATCAGGGTACCACACCCTTGGAGGATCTCTGAAATTTCCTAGCAAGGACACAAACCATTATTTATTTGTGTAATAAAAATAGCAAATAGATTCCTGGACCACGATCAGGGAGCCCAGCCCAGCCCAGGTTCAGAGACTGAGCTGCCCTGTGCAACATAGTAAGTTTACAGGGTTAAAATGCAGGGGGTCTACCATGGCTGGGCACTAGACCCACATGGCATTATCTACACCACATATACAGCAACATAATTCCTGCCTCTTGGGCTCTGGACACTGGGAGATACAAGAAGTAAAGAAAAACTCAGAGCTCCCAGGATAATTAAGCAAAGGTTGGAGAAGGACAGACTGCAGGAACTGAAGAAAATTCCTCCCTAATCCCAGACGGCACTGAAAACACAGAGGTCTGAGAAGGCTGAGAAAAGGAACTGGGGGTACCAGAGATGGTGTGAGAAGTTGAGGGGAGAACACTCAGAAAGTTTGTGACTGCTAGCCAATCCTGGCTTAAAACTCATTAGAGGAAGCAGAGAAAATGCCCCACCAAGAATCTTGAAGAAATACACGTTGTAGAATATGATGGGCTGAACAGTGGGAATACAGCTGGGCAGAATTTTGGTCTTCCTTACAAACCTGCATATGGCCAGTGCATGAGAGAGACTTAATGGTCTATTTGAACCCTCAGAATCCCTCACTCCAAAATTGTCTGTGTGAGACATAAGTGTGTATGCAAGTGTGTATGGGTATAGAATAATGTTTTAATTCCTACAAGATTTACATGGATCTATTGGGTTTTCTCTGACCAAGGAGTTCTTCTTGAGTATTCCAACACTGAGTTTCTGCAGGTTGAGATATATAATTATTTGGTGCTAAACCTTTAGGACCTCGGATGTACCATTTACATTTTCTTCTTTCTTTCCGGCCTCTCACACATCCTCTCAAACCTCCTCTCCCTTCCTTTCCTGTCGGAGCACAAAAATAATGCCTTTGAAACCATTTTTTAAATTTTTCTTCCTAGTTTTAGCTTTTTATGTTCTTTTTTGCTCTATTTTATCCCTCCATCTCCTCTCTTCTTTGTACTTCTAGCTCATAACCGATCCCTTATTACTACTACTCTTCCATTTTCCTGGGGGGTTGAAAGCACTGAATGCTTTTCAAACAAGTTTTAAATTAATTATTTTTGTAAGATTGGTTCTTCGAATGCTGTTATCACCAGTGATTGTTTTCTCTTCACAAGGCAGTGACAGGGATTGAGCACAGTACTTTGTGTATGTAGAGTGGGTGCCTGCCCATTGAAGCATATGCAAAGACAAGGTGCATCACAGGAAGAAACCGGCTTAACGATCTCTAAATCAGTGACAGAACATTGTATCCCAAATCATCGACAACATTTAACACAAAAACACAAGAATCATGAGAAAACGAGGCAACAAAAGTCCTCTAAAAATCACATACTCCTCAAAAAATGATCTCACAAGCATTGAAGTGTATGAATTTTTGAACAAAGAACTCAAAAAACAAATAGCTAAAATAATTGAGGTGGTCGAGCAAACAGACGAATGAAATAATTACTAAGATATTCAATGAGCTGAAAGATTATATAAATAAGCAGCTAAATTATTCAGTTAATAAAATGATCAATATGCTTAAAGAAGACACAAATAAGTACCTAATGACACAAGTAAAACAATGCCGTTATGAATGACCACTTCAGTAAAGAATTCGAGATAATGAAAAAGAATCAAGCATAGAACCTGAACATGAAAAACTCAAATTTTAAATCTTGGGAGTAGACGTGATCAATCAGAAGATAGACTATCAAAACTTGAGGATAAGGTTGATGTAGTAAACCAGTTATTCAGTGATACTCAGAGACAAAAAAAAAAAAAAAAATGAAGCAAGAAGTTGATCCAAAAGATCCTAGATGACTGTAAAAGAGGAAATACAAGAATTATGGGAATTAAGGGAGGGATAAAGAAAGAAGTTTAGGTTATAAACAATTTATTCACTGAATTCATTGAGGAAAAATTTCCAGATATTGAAAATAAAATGGATACCCGGGTAAATGTGACATTTAGAACCTTTACATAGACACAAGATATGAATCACTTCACAACAAGTCCAAGTCAAAATCCCAGAAATTAAGAACAAGAGAGAATACTAAAAGCAGTTTAAGAAAATCACCAAATTACATGTTGAGGCAAACCTATCAGAAGAGCAGGGCTTTTCTAAACACAAACTTCAAAGTTAGTAGAGCTTACAATAAAGCTTATCCAGCCCCCCAAAATAACTGCCAAACTGATTTACTATAAATTGTAACATTATCCTTTAAAATTAACAGAGAACTAAAGACCTTCTAACAAAGATTTTTCTTTAGATTTTGACAAACAAAATCTAAAGAAATTCATGGGTATTTTCAGCACAGCAGAAAACACTCAATAGAATCCTAAACAAAGACAGCAAGGCCTATGTTTACAGAAACTATGCAAACAAGAGTTTACAGAAACTATGCAAGTTTACAAGACCTATACAAACACAAAGAGACTGATTAACGCTCACTTGAAAGATCAAGGGTTTACGGAAGAAATCAGGGAATAAATTTTTAAAATTCCAAGAGTTAAATGACGATGAAAATGTAATGCAACAGAATCTGTGGGACAAAATAAAAGAATTTGTAAGGAGCAAGTTTATAGTTGAGAGTGTCTACATTAGAAAATCAGAACAATCCCACATAAATAACCTAATGATGCACTTAAAGTCCTTTAAAAAAAAAAAAAACCAGAACAATCTAAACCTAAAACTAACTGAAAGAAAGAAAGAATGAAAATCAGAAAAAAATAAATGAATCCAAGACTAAATATAATATAACAGAGCAATGAAACAAAGATTCAGTTCTATGAAAGGATAAATAATATTGATAAACCTCCAGACAAACTAATCAAAGAAAAGCAAGCCATCAATGTAACTAGCAACTTAAAAGTTGAAATTATGACATCACTGAAATTCATAGGTTTATCAAAAAAAAACTATTTAGGGAATGTAAACTATTACTACCTCTATGAAAATCAGCATGGAGATTCCTCAAAAAACTAAAAATAGAATTCCATTTGACCCAGCTATTCCTCTGCTGGGTATCTTCCTGAGAGAGTTAAAGTCATCTTATTATGTTGACACATGCAGACCCATGTTTAAAGCAGCACAATTTACAATAGCTTAATTATGAAAGTATGGTGTATTGGCCTGTACACCGGCAACAGATGAACAGAGGAAGAAAATCTGATATACGTTAAAAAAAAAAAATAGTGTAATACGTGGGCCTAAATAAGGATAAATTCAAATCTTTTGTAAGAAAATGGATGAATCTTGAGTCTGTATTGATAAGTGGCATAAATCAAACACAGAAAGACACATTGCATGTTCTCTTACATGAGAACCTAAAATACAAATGGTTTAAAGACAAAAATGAAAGCGAGATGGTAAAAGTGTGGAGGCAGAATTTCTGGTGATGGCAAGGGGATGTGGGGAAGAGGGGAGAGGGCAAGATGGAGGGAAAGGGAAAGTGAAAGTGATCAAGATGTGATGTGTGTGTGTGTATATATATATATATACACTAATTCCTCTGAGATTGATGTAATTAATATGTATTGTAAATATATACCAACAATAAAACTAGAAAAAAGAAACTTTTTTGAAAAGATATTTCAATAAATTGGATAATATTGAAGAAATGGAAAAATTACCAAATGCACATGCTTTACCAAATTGAGCCAAAAAGTTATTTACAAACAACAGAAAAACAAGCAATTCAATTGATACAGTAATTAAAAAATCTCTGCCAACTAAGAAAATACCAGAGCACAGTGTATTTACTGCTGAATTTTAGCAGAACATAAGAGATAACATAAGAACATAACATCGATATACCTCAAACTCTTCCATGAAATTGAAAGAGAAGGAACACCGCCAAACTCATTGCAAAAGCCATCATTACCAGGATACCAAAACCGGACAAGCATGGAACAAAAAAAAATTACAGACCAATATATTTGACAAACATCGATGCAAAAATCCTCTAGTAAAATATTTGCAAAAAGAATTTAACAAGTCATACATAACGGCCAAGTCAGCTTCATCTCAGGTATGCAAGGTTCATACAACACACATAAATCGATATATGTAATATACCACATAAATAGAATCAAGAACAAAAATCGCATCATCATTTTAACAAAGACAAAGCTCTTGAGAAAATCAACATCCTTGAATGGTAAAAAAGCCTGATGAAAATAGATACAGAAGGACCTTACCTTAAGCTTATAAAAACTATCTGGGACAAATCCACAGCCAACATTACAGTAAACAGGAAAATCTGAAGCCATTTCCTCTAAATTTAAGAGTAAATCGAGTGTCCTCTCTCACTACTCCTATTCAATATACAATCTTTAGTACTTGACTGCTTTGAAACTCTTAAATTTGATACTGGATGCACACTGATGGGAAAGTATTGTCCCAGTACACATCATTTGTTTGGTACTCCATGGGCAAGCTAGAACTTGATGTTGACTGTCTTCTGACTCTATACATTTTCCAGCCAAACAGCTGTTTGGCACGTGTCATTTGGGGTAATGCATCCTCTTCCCACCCTGCTCCAAACCAATTAACAACAAGCACCAAGGTAATACTGTAGTATCTGTGGTATTACTTTGGAAAGTTAGCCCAGAGCAATCAGGCAAGAAAACAAATAAAAGAAGTACAAATAAGAAAGAAAGAAGTCAAAGTATCTTTATTGGCATGTAATGTTATTTTATACATAGAAGACCCAATAAAACTCACTATTTTTAGAGATAATAAAAAAAGTTTAGCAAAGTGGCAGGATGCAAAATCAATATTCAAAAACCAATGGCATTCCTGTGCAACAATAATGAACCCGGGGAGAAAGAAAATCACGGGATAAAAAAAGAGAAAAAGAATTAAGGTGTGTTATGTACATGTAACAACTCCTGGCAATTAACATAATCATTAAGTATGACAACATACACTCATAAAAATAAAAAAAGAAACCAGGAAAATAATACCATTCATGATAGTTTCAAAAAATTAAGTACCTAGAATCAACCTAACCAAGAAGGCGAAAAACCTCAATAGACGTATAAAAATTATAATACTTTGAGTAAAGAATGCTAGAAAATGGAACGACATCTCTTGTCCTTTCATAGGCAGCATCAGTATTGGCAAAATGTCCACATTATCAAAAGTGCTGTACAGATTTAACGCAATTCTATCAAAATGCCATTTTTTTCACAGAACTAAAAAAAGAAATCCTAAACTTCATATGTAACTAGAAGAGACCTTAAATGGTCAAAATAATTTTGAGCAAAAACAGTGAAGAGGGAGGTGTCACAATCTTGGATTTCAAGTTATACTATGAAGCTATAGTAACACCAACATCATAATACTCATACAAAAATAATATACAGTAGTACCTCGGTTCACAAACTTAATTCCTTCCAAGATTGCATTCATAACCTGAATTGGTCACAAACCCAATCAAATTTAATGGTTAGGTTCAATGTTGACCTTACAGGGAAATCTGATTCGTTTCCTGACCAGAATCATGGAAAGAATTAAGTTCGTGAACTGAGATACTGCTCTATAAATAAATGGTACATAACAGAAGACATAAAACAACCTGAACTTTGACAAAGAGGCTAAAAGCATACACTGAAGAAATGACATTTTGGAAAACTGGTTACTCACACACAGAAGAATGAATCCGTGTCCATGTCTTTCACCTTATACTAAAATCCAATCGAAGTGGATCAAAGCCCTAAATATAAAAACAGAACCCTTAAACTGCTGAAAGATAACATAGGGAAAACTCTGGAATTCACTGGCACGTGCAAAGATTTCCTGAACAGAATTCTAGTAGCACAAGAATAAGGCAAAGACTGATGAGACTAAGTCAAATTAGAAAGCTTCTGCACAGAGAAGAAAGCAATCAACAGAGTGAAGAAACAACCACCAGAATGGGAAAAAAAAAAATGTCAGCTACTCTTTTGGTAAATTACTAATATTTAGAACATACAAAGAACTTAAAATATTTGCTCTAAAAAATGACCTAGTCAAAAAACAGGGAAATGAAATGAATAGACACTTTTCAAAAGGAGTGCCACAAATGGGCAATAAGTGCATAAAAATGCTCATCATCTTTAGCCACTAGGGAAATGTAAATCGAAACAATTCTGAGACCAGAGCTGCTGCAGTAAGAATGACTAGCATCAACCACACATGCACACACATGCACAAATAAATGCTGGTGATGATTTGGGAAAAAGAAAAGCCTTTTATATCGCTGGTGGCAATGTAAACTTGTATACCCACTATGGCCCTCAGTATGGAGCTATCTTAAAAAATTTAAAATAGAAATTGCATTTGACACAACCTCACCTTTCCTGATTGTAGTCCTAAAAGAGTTAGCCATCATACTATAGCAATATATACATACTCATTTTTATAGCAGTGTAATTTACAATAGCTAAATTATGTGAACAGCTTAGATGCCCATCAGTAGACAAATGGACCAAGAAAATGTGTTATATGTACCCAATGAAATTCTATTCAACCATAAGGAAGAATGAATTCAACTCATTTATAGGAAATTGGACAGACCTTGATACCATAATGTTAAGTGAAATAAGTTAGACAAAAAAGGTTAAGTATATCATGCTTTCTCCTGCACAAAAAACCCCAAAATATAAATAAAGAATAAAATAAAAGTGTGATGGTATTTCTGGAAATGGGGAATGAAATCATGAGAATGGGAGAGGAAGCAATATGTGAAAGAGAATGGGATAAAAATGATTATATATAGATATGATATAAATATATGAATTTCCCAAAAATAATCATTGTACATTAAAAACATATAGCAATAAAAAGATACACAAAATAGATCCATTTGATACTCCTAATCTATCACTTGTGAGATGCATATAATTTAGCAACTGTATACCTGATACTTTTGGACATTTTGGGGGGTGCTGGGAATGGAACTCAGAGCCTTGCACTTGCTAGCAAGTGCTCTACCACTAAGCTAAATCCCCAACACTCTGGACATTTTTAAAAGATTAAGAAATGTAATTATATTGGCTTGTTGCTCCTGGTATCTCTAGTTAAATTATCAAAGGAATATACTGATCTCAAGGGCTCAATTTCCTAGCTTAGATAAACCAAATAAAGCCTTCTGTATGTGTCCTGAAGGACAACTCTTCTGTGTCCATAGGGCTGACATTGCCAAAATCCAAATGTACATTCTCATCGTGTGGTTAGCTGCAGAAGGTTTCTGCAGTTAAAATGAGGACATCTGTCATTAAAGAACGGATTTCTGTAACTTTGGATGAAGGGGATGAGAGAGACTGGTGAGGCTGGGGACACTGACCTCCTAAATTTTGAAGAGCTTATTTTGCCAGAGGAAGTGATCTGGCCACCCTTTGGCCACCCTCTGTGGCGGAGACTTCCTCACTCCCACTTCCTGAGGTGTTGCGCTCTCCAACTCTGCCGGAGAAAACTGTCCTTCATTGCCTGTGGAAGTCTAAATGACCTCTGACACAGTCACCAAACAACCAGCGCTAATGCTCTTGAAGACTCTCCCTCACAATCACTTTGTTCTCTAGATTTATATCCAGGTTCAAATCTCAGAAAGCACATAGAGGTGAGGTACACAGAATGATCCATGAGGCGGCACACTATGCTCCCAATGATATTTTTGAGATTTTTAATTCTTACAAGCAGAGGCCCAGAGAACATGTGTAGGAATGGATTTCTAGGATATGGGCTAATGGTAGAAGAAATGTAAAATGTGACCAGATTAAATTTCTTGATATGCGCCCATTTAGCAGATATTCTTGATTTAAAGTTGTAGGTTGAGGAGGTGTAAAAAAAAAAGGCACTAATACTTTATTTGGTAAGTTGGGTGAAAAATGGATCAAAAGATGGCCCGTTATAAATGAGGTGGAGATGTCTGATATTACTTGATTTACAATTGATAAATTCAGAAGCTCAGCGAGATTGGAATGCTGGAGAGAGTTTGCAAGGTAAAACTTACCCCTTCCCACAGGGAGGGTCTAGAGGTACACCATAAATCAATATCATAAGAAACAAGTTTGTGAGGGGGAGTACCAGAATTTGTCATTGCTTTTCTCTATATGCCACACTTTCCAGTGGAGAGCACAGTCACTCAATAGGTGTAACTGGATCCTGGTGGATGACAAATGACAAGTGACAGCTCTCAACTGCCAATGGAAAGGTGCAAATATTTAGTGTAATGGATGGAAGAGACAAAATATTGATCAGAATGATCTGGCACATATATAGACCTATGACACTGAATAATTAATGATAGTATTTCCAAGAGTGAAATCAATAGGAAGTCTATCTATTCAATTTCATATAATCTATGTATGCAGAAAACATTCCAGGCAAATGAACAATCTATACCTAAAATTGTAGAAACAGAGAATCATAACACTTCACCCAGTTCTCAGACTTCAAGCTCTTCATAGACTCAGAACCCCTTGAATTAAGGGGAAGGCAAGTTCCTTTGAGGAAAGACCATGGCACACTATCAGAAAGTTGTACTATTATGCTGTTAGTCTTTCTTTCATCCCTTCCCAAAGGGACCTATAGACATTCAGCAGGGTAATCATACACTAAGGAAAAAAATCATCAGACATTTTGGGGACTACTGGACACTGATTCTGAATTAAAATTGATTCCAGGAGATCTAAAATATTATTGGGGAACTCGAGTCAGACTGGAAGCCCGTGTAATTTACATCATTAGTGGAACTTTAGCTCATGTCCTATTGACAGTGTGCTGCCAAATTCATTCTGTGATCATTTATCATGTTCCAGAATGTAAGATGTAGTACTTGGCAGACTCCCCACATTGGCTTTATGGCTTTATAGGCTTATGGAGTGAATGCTATTATGGTGGGATAGGACCAATGGAAGTTATTATAGCTGCCTCTACCTAGGAAAATAGTAGAGCAAACAGAGTATTACATCCCTGGAAGGATTGTAGGGATTAGTACCATCATTAAAGACTCAAAGATGTATCATGGTTCCATGATACCATAAAACCAATGCAGCTGGTGTATTGTGGTGCATTGAGGCACAAAGTCAGATATGCACGGCCACAATTCATTGTCAACTGCAAATAGTATGCAGATAATTGATCCCAAGCAGATCCTGAAGGCACAAGTAAGTTTCACAAAAAAAGCGATTCAAATGATGATGGCTCCTATTCCTTCTATACCGCCTTCTATACTGTAGTGTACACCTATGGCCTCATAAGGCGTACCCTGTGACCATTTCACAGAAGAAGGGAAGACCAGGGCCAGATTTACATATGGTTCTGTATATTATGATGGTGTCAACCAAAAGTGGACAGTTGCAGTGTTATTGCCCCTTTATGGGACATTCTTGAAGGACATTGGTGAAGGGAAAACTTCACAGTGGAAAGAACTTCTGTCAGTGTACGTGGTTTTGTATTTTGCTTGGAATTAAAACTGGCCAGATGTGCAACTACATATGATTCATGGGCTGTACTCAATAGTTTGGCTGGGTAGTCAGGGACTTAAAAGAAGCATGATTAGAAAATTGTTGACAAAGACATTTGGAAAAGAGGTATGTGAATTGATCCCTCCATACAGGTGAAGGATGTGAAGATATTTGTCCCAAATAAATGCTCAACAAAAGGTAACCTCAATAATATAGGGTTTTAATAATAAAGTAGATTGCATAGGCAATTATGTGAATGGGAGCCAATCTCTTTCTTCAGTCTTCTCTGGCATTTTACAATGGGCTCATGAACAAAGAGACCAGGGTGGCAGAGAGGGAGGTTATGCATGGGAACAGTGATATTAGCTTCCATTCACCAAAACTGGCCTGTCTATGTCACTTTTAAGTGCCCAGTCGGGCAGCAGCAGAGACCAACTCTGAGTCCTTTATATGTCACTATTCCGCAGGGTTATCTGCACGACATGTTAATTACATAGGAAAATTGCAATCAGCAGCACTTTTTTCTTACTGGAATAAATGCTTATTCCGGGTATGGACTTACCTTCCCTACACATAATGCTTCTGCCAAAACCATTCTGTACATACAGAATGACTATCCACCCTCATGGTATCCCACACAGCATTGCTTCTGGCCAAGGAGATCACTTAACAGCCAAAGAAGTATGACAGGATTCATACTCGTGGTATTCATAGATCTTACCATGTCTTGCACAATAATGAAACCACTGATGAGATAAAATATAATTTAATGGCCATTTGAAGATATAGTTATTAATTCCTGCTAGATGGCAGTACATTGCAGGTACAGGGAAGATTTTCTTCCATAGCTAGGAAATCTGGGTCTAAGAATCAAGGGGTGGAAACAAAATGGTAGCATTCACCATTACCCCTAGCACCCATTAGCAAAAATTTTGCTTCTTGTTCCCATGACATTGCTCTCTGCTGGCCTGCAAATCTTGCTTTTATTTTATTTATTTATTTATTTATTTATTTATTTATTTATTTATTTATTTATTTATTTATTTTACCAAGGGCATGCATTGGTACATTGTATACATAATGATCACATTCATCATGGTTATTTTGTACCTGTATATGACTTATCTTGGGTTTCCCCCTCTTCCCCACACCTCCCTTCTGCTCCACCCTTCCCTATTTACAGCAGGTTTATTTATATTTTTCCATTTTTTTCCATTTCCCCTTTCTTTCGTTTTTCCCTTCCTTCTTTTCCCTCTACTCCCTTTCTAGTTCTCCTCTATTTTGAATATTATCTTTCTTTTATATAATATCTATTACACTTCTTTGTCCTTATTTACATTTACCGTTTCTCATAGCAGAGAAACAATTTGATGTGTACCCATGAGTGTCTCATTTATTTCACTTAAAAGTATGTTCTCAAAGTACATCCATTTACCTACAAATGTCTCTAGTTTATCCTTTTTAATGGCAGAGTAGTACTCAATTGTTTAGAAAAACCACATCTTCTTTAGCAGTCATTAGTTGTTGGGCATTTAGGTTGTTTCCGAGACTTAGCTATTACAAATTGTGTTGCTATAAACATGGTTGTGCATATATCACTGTGGTGTGATGATTTTAATTCTTCTGGGAAGATCCCCAGTAGAGGAATAGCTGGATCAAATGGAACCTCTAGTTCTAGTTGTTTGAGGAATCACCATACTGATTTGCACAGTGGCTGGACCAATCTACATTCCCACCAACAGTGGAGGAGGGTTCCTTTTTACCCAGAATGCCACCAATATTTGTTATTGGTTGATTTTTTGATAATCACTGTTCTTTATGGAGTGAGATGGAATCTTAATATTGTCTTGATTTGAATCTCTCGAATGACTAGTGATGTTGAACACTTTTTCATGTATTTAGTTGCCATTTTTATTTCTTTTCTGAGAACTGTTTATTCATTTCAAATGCCCATTTTTGGATTGGGTCTTTAAATTTTGGAGGTTTGATATTTTTGAGTTCTTTGTATATAGTAGATATCAGACCTTTGTCTGAGGGATAGCTGGCAAAAATTTTTTCCCAGTCTGTGGGTTTTTGCCCTGCTCTATTGGTGATCTCTTTTGCTGTGCAAAAGCGTCTTAATAAGATGTGGTCCCAAGCACTAATTCTTTGTATTATTTCCTGTGCAGTCTGGGTTCTGTTCATAAATTTTTTCCCTACCCTTATGTCTTCAATAGTTCTTCCTATTCTATTCTCCAGTAGATTTAGTGTTTCTGTTTTAATGTTAAATCTTTGACCAATTTCAATTTTAGTTTAGTAAATGGTGAGAGACGTGTATCTTGTTTTAGTTTTCGGCATGTGGCAAGCCAGTTTTTCCAGCACCATTTGTTAAAGAGGCTATCTTTCTTCCAGTGAGAGTGTTTGGCCCCTTAGTCGAAAATGAGATATTTGAGTGTGTTTGGAGTTGTTTCTGCATCTTCTAATTTGTTGCATTGATTCTGTGGTCTGTCTTTTTGCCAGTACCATGCTATTTTTATCACAGTAGCTTTGTAGTATAGTTTCAGGTCGGGAATTGTGATGCCCCCCACCTTGCTCCTGTTGCCCAGGATTGTTTTTGCTGTTCTTGGTCTCTTCTGGTTCCAGATGAATTTCATAATTGTCCTTTCTAATTGTTAGAAATATGTTAATGGTGTCTTGATTGGAATTGCATTAAATCTGTATAGTAATTAGGAAGTATGGCCATTTTCACTATGTTGATTCTTCCTACCCAGGAACACGGTATATCTTTCCATTTTCTGATATCCCTTTCAATTTCCTTCTTTAGAATATTGTAGTTTTCAATGTTAAGATCTTTTACTTCCTTTGTTAGATAAATTCCTAAGTATTTCATTTTTTTGATGTGATTGTGAAAGGTATATCTTCTGTCTTCTGTTATTTCTTTCTCAGTGTGTTTTTTATTTGTATATAGGAATCCTCTTGACTTTTGGGTGTTAACTTTGTATCCAGCTACACAACTCAATTTAGTTATCAAATCTAGAAGTTTTTTGGTGGAATATTTGGGGTCTTTTATGTAGAGTATCATGTTGTCTGCAAATAATGGTAATTTAAATTCTTCCTTTCCTATCTTTTTTTCCTTTTATTTCTTTCTTTTGTCTAATTGCTCTGGCTAATATTTCTGGAACTATATTGAATAATAGTGGTGATAGTGGGCATCCTTGTCTTGTTCCAGATTTTAGTGTGAAAGCTTCCAGTTTCTGACCATTTAGTGTGATGTTGGCTGTTGGTTTGTCACAGATGGCTTTCATCAGATTTGGATATAGACCATCTATTCCTACTTTCAGTAGTATTTTTATCATGAATGGGTGTTGGATTTTGTCAAATGCTTTTTCTGCATCTATTGAGATGATTATGTGATTTTTGTCTTTAACTTTGTTGATATGGTCTGTTACATATATTGATTTGCATATGTTGAACCATCCCTGTATTCCTGGCATGAATCCTACTTGGACATAGTGTATAATCTTCTTGATAATTCATTGCATCCTGTTTGCCAGTATCTTATTTAGAATTTTTGCATCTATGTTCATTAGGGAAATTGGCCTATAGTTCTCTTTATCAGGTGAATCTTTCCCTGGTTTTAGTAACAGGGTAATGCTTGCTTCCAGTAATGATTTTAGAAGTATTGCTTCTTTTTCAATTTCATTAAAGAATTTGAGGACTAGTGGTATTAAATCATCTCTGAATTTCTTGTAGAATTCAGCTGTAAAACTGTCAGGACCTGGGCTTTTCTTTGTTGGTAGGTTTTTAATTACCTCTTCAATGTCAGTGGATGATATTGGGTTATTTAGTATTCTTATGTCTTTTTGATTCAGTTTTGGTAATTCATGTTTCCAAGAATCTGTCCATTTCTTTAGTGTTTTCCATCTTGTTTGAGTGTAACTTCTTGAAGTAGATGTTGATGATTCTTTGGATTTCCATAGGGTCAGTTGGGACTTCACTCCTTTCAGCTTTTATTGCATGGATTTGAGTCTTTTCTTTCCTTTTTTTTTGATAAGGTTGGCTAGGCATTTGTCTATTTTGTTTAGTCTTTCAAAGAACCATCTGTTTGATTCACTGATTCTTTGTATTGTTTTCTTAGTCTTGGTTGCATTAATTTCATTTCTGATCTTAATAATTTCCTCTCTCATACAAGCTTTGGGTTTGATTTGTTCTTTTTCTAGTCCTTTGTGGTGGGACATTAAGTTGTTTATTTGAGCTCGTTCTGTCTTCCTGATTTGGGAGTTCAATGCAATAAATTTCCCTTGTACCACTGCTTTCATTGTATACCATAGGTTCTGGTATGTTGCATTGGCATTTTCATTTAACTGTATAAATTGCTTAATTTCTTCTGTGACCCCACTTTTGTTCAGAAGGATGTCATTTAGTTTCCATGTGTTTATGTGGTTTTTTTGGTTTCTGTTGCCATTAAATCCCAGTTTCATTGCACTATGGTGCGATAGTATGCATGGGATAATTTCAACTCCCTTACATTTACTTAAGTATCCTTTATGAGCTAGTATGTGGTCTATTTTGGAGAATGACCCATGTGCAACTGAGAATAATGTGGATTCTGCTGTTGTAGGGTGGAACAGTCTGTATACATCTAACAAGTCCATTTGTTCACAGATTTGATTCAGTTCTGATATTTCTTTGTTAATTTTTTGTCTATTTGATCTGTGTATTTGTGACAGTGGGGTATTGAAGTCTCCCATTATAATTGTGTTAGTGTTTATTTGATCTTTCATGGTCCTTAACATTTCTTTTATGTAGTTAAGTGCACCAATATTTGGGCCGTAAATATTAATGATTGTTATTTCTTCCTCTTGGAGTTTTCCCTTGAGAAGTATGTAATGACCTTCTTTGTCATTCACTTCTTTGAAATTCACTTTGTCTGAGATTAGGATAGCTACCCCTACTTTTGTCTGAGTTCCTGCTGCATGCAACATTGTTTTCCATCCTTTGATTTTCAGTCTATGAATTTCCTTTTGGGTTATATATTTCTGTTGTATGTAGCATACTGATGGATCTTGTTTCTTGATCCATTCTGCTGGTTTGTTTCTTTTGATTGGTGAATTGAGACCATTTACAGTGATGGTTACAGCTGTTATGTATTGACTTATCTTTGCCATTGATCTTTTCTGTTGCTGCTTCTGTGTTTCACCTCAGTTTAACTGCTTGTCTTACATGGTGGCTAATAAGTGTCTTTGTAATTACAGTTTCCTTTTTCCTTTTCTAGGATATCCTTCAACATATTTTATAGAGGTAGTTTGGAGGTCATAAATTTCTTCAGTTGTTCTTTACCATGGAAGTGTCTTATTTCATTGTTGAATTTGACAGATAGTTTGACTGAGTACATCAATCTGGGTTGGAGATTGCTTTCTTTTAAGGCTTGGAATATTTTGCTGCAGGCTCTCCTTGATTCAAGGGTTTGTGTTCTGAAGTTCACTGTGATTATGATGGGTTTTCCTTTGTATGTGATTTTTTTTTCCTCTAATAATTTTCAGTATTCTGTTCTTTTGTTGAATTTCTGGAATCTTGATTATTACATGTCTTGGTGTAGATTTATTTTGGCCATGGTTTATTGGGGTTCTATATGCCTCACTTATCTGTATGTTAAGTTCTCTTCTCATGCTTGAGAAGTTTTCTGTCATTACAAAAGATTATGTAAATAATCTTTTTAGATCCTTTCCAGCATCCCCTGCTTTTTCATTCACTCCACTCTTATATTATTCTTCTTTGCATCATCTTGCAGCTGTTGTAGTCATTTTTCATATTCTCTAACTATTTTTAAGAGATCTTTCTTTTCATTGTCACTAATTGCCAACCTGTCTTCTAGGTCTGAGATTTTATCTTTGCTTTCATTTAATCTACTGTGTATACTTTCAAGGGAGTTTTTGATATCTTGGATATCTGTTTGGATCTGTTTCATGGGTTCCATTTCTTCTTCTTCAACTCATACTAAGTTGAATGTTCAAGTTTTCCATAGTTTTTCCAAGTTCCTCTGTTTTTTTAATTGTGTCTACTCTGAATTCACCAAGCAGGTCATTCATTATATTTGTCATCTCTTTTTTAACTTGGGCAATTATTTCTAGTCTGATGTTCTCTATAGCCTTGCCTATCTCTTAACTTCTGCTGTTATCATTTCTGAGAGTTTGGTTGGGTGTCTTCTGATTTCCTCTATGTCCTTGTCCTCTGGATTTGTTCTGAGTGAGCTGGGGGTCTGTGGTTGTGTTTTACTTCTGTGTCTTGTCATTTTCTTTGTACACATACATATTCCCCCTTTTAGTTTGTTCTCCATGTTGATTTTATATTTTGTTTGTGGGAGGTTACATTAAGACAAGTATGAATACTTTTCAAGGAATAGTCTGTCTTCTAGGCATATTCGCAGTTGGCTCTTGCTCTTGTGTCCTTTATATCTCCAGAGCGTTCCTCAGTGACATGGGTGTGGTTGGCTGTACTTGGTATTGCTGAAGGTCTGAGGTTCCCCAGCAAGCTGACCAACCATGATGGAGCTGTTAGTGGGCTGGGCAGGCCCACTCTGGTCTGGTGAGGGTCCCTCACAGGCCTGAGGTTCCTCAGTAGGTCGTTGAGCAGAGATGGAGTTGCTGGTGGTCTGGGCAAGCCCACTCAGGCAGAGGGAGGGGGCACTCACAGGCCCGAGGCTCCCCAGCAAGCCACCAAGCTGCAATGGATTTGCTGGTGGTCTGAGCAGGCCTGCTCCAGTCCAGGAGAGGGAGTCCTCACAGGCCGAAGTCTCCCCAGCAAGCCACTGGAGTCGCCAGTGGTCTGTGTAGGCCTACTAGGGGTGAGGAGAGGGAGTCCTCTGGGGCCAAGGCTCCCCAGCAAGCCACCAAGCCATCATGGAGCCTCCAGTGGTCTGAGCAGGTCTGCTCTGGCTGGGGGAAGGGAACCCTCCCAAATCTTGCTTTTAGAAGAAATAATCCTTCTGCCAGAAGGTAAAACTGTGAGTCCAGTGTACTGGAAGTTCAGGTTTCCCCCACCCATGTTGCCTCCTCATGCCTCTGATTTAACAAGCTAGGAAGAGAATTATGGTCTTCACAAGATGATTGATTCAGACTACCAAATTGGGCTACTATTCCATAATGCAGCTAGAAAAGAATATGCTTAGAATGTAGGAGATCTATTTGGTTGTCTCCTAGTATTAAGGACAGTGGAAAACTAACAATACAATCCAGGCAGGATGACAAATGGTTCAGACCTTTCGGGAATTAAGGTGTGTGCCACTGTATCAGGTAAAGATATAAAACAAGCCAGGTTTGCCAGAACTCACCTGGAATCCCACTGATCTGGGAGGTTATGATAGGAGGATTGCAATTTTGAGCCCAGCTGGGGCAATTTAGAACAGACATTGTCTAAAAAATTCAAAAAAAAAAAAAAAGGGTAGGAGGATGACCATGCAGATCCCTGTGAAGACAAAGGCCTTTGGTTCAATCCTGAGTACCAAAACTTTTTTAAAAAATCAAAATCTGCTGACATTCTTGTAAAAGACCAAAAGCATGCAGAATGTGAAGTAGGTGAAGATAATTGCAAGTACTAGTGACAAACATGTGACCAGTTACAGAAATGAGGATTGTGATTGTCATATTTCTTCCCTATATTCTGAAAAATGTATTTGCGTGTACATACATTTATGTTAAGCAGGTGCCCTTGTTTCCTGTCTTTACGTACACATACCATGCAATATACCACTGATTAGCTTAATGTGGTTCTTAAGTATTGTTAAATCTACATTACAGCGGGGCTGGGGTTTTAGCTCAGGGGTTAGAGTGCTTGCCTTGGAAACACAAGGCCCTGGGTTCGATCCCCAGCACCAGAAAAAAAATTTACATTACAGTATTTCATTTATGGGATGTCAGGAGAAGAGCAATCAACACTCATGGGAGGAAACACTTTCCTATTTTGGGGAGAGACTTAGTGAGTTTCCAGTGGTACATAGGATAATTGTATCATGTTAGGCAGAATTGTGAACTTGTTATTGTCTTTATTTGGAGATTAAGTATGATATAAGAAGATGTATTTGGGTCTGAAGTAGATGAATAATGGACTATTATGGTTAGAGCAAAGGGAGGTAAATGGCTTGGCTATGCATGTCAATTTATACCTTGTAGATCTGTCAAATAAAATGATCATTTTTTCTTCTTCTGGGGAATAGAGCAAGACAGGATAGAAAGGACAGAAATGGTACACCATTACCACTTGTGAAACTCCTGGGAAAATCAAAACAAAATAGACTTGAAATAGCCATTACCCTACCTCAAAATTCCATGAAGTTTGTTTCCTCTAACTAGTTGTCATAAACTATTAGCCATATTCTACCAGAAATATGAGTGACCTCCTCAGGTGGGGAGATCAGTAGTCTACACAACCAGTCTTTCTCCTACTTTACTAAAGCCACTACTTCAATACTGACCACTGTTCCTTCAGGACACATTTATGGGTAATGCTCCCAGAAGGATTTTATATGGTTAGTAGAGCATGTGAATTAAGTTAATTCCAAG
Source organism: Hystrix cristata (assembly GCA_004026905.1). Taxonomy (NCBI): domain Eukaryota; kingdom Metazoa; phylum Chordata; class Mammalia; order Rodentia; family Hystricidae; genus Hystrix; species Hystrix cristata. Next base: position 49,680 of record PVJO010004261.1, on the reverse strand, counting down.
GCCAGTCTGTAACAAAAGACAAATTTCGTTTTACCCATTTTATTTTCCATTCCAAACAATGTCTAGCTGTATTACCAATACATGGCTATTAGCTATTCTGCAATTATTTGAAATGACAATGCTAAGATATTCCATTAATTAAATTCTAACAAAAAAGATAATTGTCATTTGAATACAAAGCCTTTTCATCACATTTACAATGAAAAAATGAATCTTAAATTTAAATATCATGCTGTTAACATCCTAAAACATTCAAAATCCAAAGGAATTAAAGCCACAAATTATAATCTCTAACCTTTCTAAGTTAAAAGCCTTGACCCCGTTTCCACCAAATTTATAAAACAGGTCAATCTCTAGTCATGAATATTATAATCCAGAAAGTAATGTTACCAAACATTGTATTAAATATTCTATGAACTATTTCTTAGTAAGGGTAAGCAAAGCTAACTTGATAGATTTCAAGAACATGCCAGTTATCTAGAAAACATGATCTTTGCACTAATACTCCACTGGGAATCAGTCAATCATTATAATTAGTTATGACATATATTTATCACATGTGGTGGTGTGGAAGATGGTCTAGCCAATGTAGATATGTTCACTGTGGGTAACCCTATCACATCTTATTCAACATGGTTTTTTCACATCAAGTCTTCTTAGAAGTCATTTAACTTCCATTCAAATTTCAAGTCATAATTGTCCCCCTAGTTGTGCTACAAACAGAATGAGGTCTTGTGGTAGTTAGGGTGGAGTTTCAATTTAATTGGCTTTGAAATTCACTCCAGAGATTTGTAGAACACAATTCTAGGTGTGTCTGGGTGGGTCATGGAGCCATGGCCTTGGAGTTTATATTTTGTCTCTTGCCTCTTTTGCTTTGGCACTCTTCCCTGCTCTGTTTTCTGACCTCTGTGAACCAGGAAGCTTTTGTCCTCTATGACCTTCTTCCATGATGTCTCTGTCTTGTAGTCAGCCAATCACGAGCTGAAATTATGAGCAAATTAAAACTCTTCTTTAAATTGTGCCTTTTGGGTGTTGTGTCTCAGCAATGAGAAAGCTAATAACACTTCTGTTTTATAATATAGCTCTCGCAATGTCTTGTTTGTAGATATTGTGTTCACATTTGAAATGTTTTCTTTGGCAGATTCTTGAAGTGAGCTTCCACTGACACTTCTGAGCCTTTAATCCTGGGGCCTTAGTGAAGATCAATGCTAATATTCATTCCACAAGGCACTCCTTTGAATATTCCATGCTCTTTGTACAATATATCTCCATGCCACTTATTTTTGTGATGGTGTTAAGTATTTCTAGTATTTTAATTTCTCTCTGTAGTTCCTCTACTCCTTTTAGAAAGATTTTGTTGAATTTTTTTAAAAACATTATCTAATTATAAAGCTGATTTCCCCTCCCCAAGGAATATAGGGTTAGTATTCCAAAACATATTTTATCGGCCTGATTTTTTCTGAGTATTAGGATAGATTTATTGTTTCTTTGAAAATTTAATTTTTGTGGCAACTTTCTTTACTAAAATCCATATATTTTTGGATATAGCCTCTTACGGTTTTGTAACCCTAAATTTCTCACTCCATAATTTTCTAATATGCCAGATTAAGCCAAATGTTTGCAGCTCAAGTGGAAGCTTAGTAGTCTGCATTTTAGAACAACACACACTTAGTACTGATGTATTACTGAAAACAGAATACTCTAGTCAAGTATTGACTGCTGGACTCACTGTGGACTTTTGAGGTCCAGGTGGCCCCTGAAAATATTCTGAGGCTTGCAAGATCCACACATTTATTGAGGCCTATCTGGTTCACTCCTAGTTAAAAACAGCTGCTTGGCTATAGACAGATAACAGCACAGGTAAAACTTTCATGGGATAAGCAGTTAAAGTAAAAAACAGTCCTATTCAGGATGATCCAATTAAAAGTACAATCAGTGATTATAAGAATCAGTTACAAGGCACACTGTAAATTAATGAAAAAGATCATCTGAACAACCAGGCTGTTGAGCCCTCTAATTTTTCAGTGTACATGCTGCCAAAGCGAGAACCCTCTGAGCCCTCTAGAATCACACACACAAAAAAAAGAAGAAATGAATGAGGTGATAATCCCTCTTGTTAAAGAGCCCAGTCCAGTGATTCGTAGAATTTTAGTTTTTAATAATTAGTATTGCCTTTTTAAAATGTGAATATTCTCTTGAAGTTGCCACTATCTTATTTTTGAAGTAAGAACATTGAAAACCAGTAATTCACCTAATTTCCCTCTCCGCATAAGTAAAGAATATATAAACATTTTAAAAGCAATAACGACATGCTACATTCAGAAAAAAGAAAAGACTTTTTCACTGAATAACATAAGTTTTAAAAATAGTTATCTTTGCTACATCAGAAGCCTTGATTAATTCATCCGTATTTCACTCCTCAAAACTCAACTACTAGTTTGTCTCAGTGTTCCCAGCAGATCAACACACTAGGTTATAACCATCTCCTGAATAGCATTTATCCTTTAAATTTATAGTGACTCCTCATCTCACAGCTGTTTCAAAGTCTCTAGTGATGTCTTTCTTCATCATGATTTAGTATTAAGTTTTGCAGACCATTGGAAAATTTCCAGTGCCTCGCCCTGGTGAAGGATGGAACCCAGATGTCAGCATTTAAAAAAAAAATCCTCCCAAGGGATTTAATACTAGAAAGGTTGAGAACCACTCTGCCTCCGTGGTAATTACCACCAACTGAGATCATATGCTTTTTGTGAGTGTACTAACACCCAATAAAATGTACAGAATTTCACTAACCTAGTTACTTGTCCTAAACTTGATGGTCAGATCCAGTTAACCTGCCTCTTTCAGTTCCAATCTCTGGATGAAGAATAATCATAAAGACATCCCATTGTTATAATCTGTTTCTCTGCTGCATGGTGAGTTCTGCTAAATATGCTAGCTCATGGCTGTCTGCAACCTTTCCCCATCTCTTTGTCCAGGTAGTTTTGTTTCCTCTCTAAACTATCCATATCACAAAATCCTCAACTTCAGTGTCCATGTTATTATTAAGAAGTATTAGAAACAACAATTCTATCACACCTAAAAATTCAAGCATAGGAATTTTCAAATGTCAGGAGGGAGGTGACTCAGTGGGAGGAGGGTTTTTACATCTGTACTGTGTACTTAAATGTAAGGATTGGCTTTACTCACACCTATTTAAAAACTGATGTATAAAACTGTAATAAAAGAAATAAACTCTAGTAAGTTCAGTGCTAAAACCACTAAAAAAAAGAAGAAGCATTGCAATATAACTCAAATACTATCAGTAAGGTGCTAGAATAAGTGATTGTCATATTCCTGAGATTTTTTTTTACACTATTTAACTTAATCCACTTCTAAATCTCCTGGAAAGGTGAGACAATCTCAATTCCTCATCAACTAACACACGTTTTTAAGGTTAAAAAGCCATTGTCCTTCTTTGAGTTCCACACTAATTTTATAATCAAGTTCTTAAATTCCATGAAACAGTATGTCAGTTTTTAATGGGATTTTGTCAGAGTTTTAGATTATGAGTATTTCCATCCATGAACATGGAAATTCTCAAACAATTTAAGTCTTTTATTATGTCTTGGTTAAAATGTTTGTATAAATCTTATATTCCCTAAAAGTTCTTATTTCATAACTGTTAATTTAATTTTTACCTAATTTATAATGTTTGAGTACAATGTGAGTGAACTGTGTATTCTATTTTTCAACCAATTATTGCTACAATTAAGAAATCATCATAGCAACTTCGGCTGATATTGTCCAGTTACCAAGTTGAAATCTCATATAAGCTCTAGATAGTTGTTAGTTTATTCTTTTAAATTTCCTACATAGAAAACTATATTGTGTAAAATTATAAGTTTATCTAAAACTTTCTAATAATATTGCATTATTTTCCTATTTTATTGGCCTAGCTAGTCACTCCAATAATGAATTTTATTGAATGCCTTTGTATCTGATCCACATGGGAATACAGTAAATAGTTAACCATTAACTATAGTATTTAAGTTTTATGTGTATATTTTTTAACATGTTAAGTAGCATTCTTGCTTTAAATTGTTAAAACTTTTAACATGTATGTGTGTTGTATTTTAACAATTGCTTTTGGGGGGCAACTATTGAGAAGATCATATGAATATAGAAATGTAATGTATTATGCTGAATAATTATCTAATGCTGATTCACCTTTATAGCGGTAGTATAAATATTATTAGTGGTAGTATTAATATTAGTATAAATATTATTAGGTGATAAAATACTACTTTGCATAAATGTTAAATCTATGTGCTAATATTTTAATTAGGATGACTACAATTAAATTTACAAATGAGATCTATGGTTTTTGTTTGATAGACCTAATCTTTGTTAGTCTCGATCTGTGGTGCCTTCACACATTTTGGCATGTACCAGAAAGAGTGCATATGATCAAATGTCTCTTCTTTAAAGACCTTGTAGTTTTCATGCTGTGTGTTTTAATAGTAACAGTATTATTAAAAATATGAATGTTACATGTTTCTATTTCCTGAGCCAAATTAAGCAACTCACATTTGTTTCTAGGAAATTTTAATTTTTTTATGTATTTAAAAACTGTTTAGGAAGTGGTATATAGATTCAACTTTTAAAAACTCATTCTGTGCCTCTAACTGCAGCTTCCATTTTCATTTTTCGTTTTTGAGTTTTTTACCTTTTTTTAAAAAAATATATACAAAATATATCTTATGTTTTTGTTGAGAAAATATATTTTACAAATCCAGCTCTGGGAGTTTTGACTATTTTGTTTATCATGATTGTTTTACTTCATTTTGGAATTTGTTGTTCCTCTAGATTCTTGATTTTATTTATTTATTTATTTATTTGTTTTTGATTCTCGATTTTAAACTGTAGTTTATATATTTTTCATTGAGTCTGTGTCCTAAAAAGTATACTTGTATATCTAATTGTTCATATTTATTTATATGGACTTTTCATACTGGATTTTTTTGTACAATATTTTTATCTTGACTACACTATAAATATTTGATGATGTCCACATTTATATTAATGATGTGTATTTTAACTTCTAGGTGTATTAATTTTAAGAGATTATTTTTGTATATTTGCCATTTTATTGCATTGTAGTTAGGCAGTATGTTCTGTTTAGTTTTACATTTATAAATTTTATTATATTTCTATTATGGCTTAGTATGTGATCAAATTATAAAGTCATTTTTAGATAATTTTCTACTGGGTTCAAAGTCTTATGTGTTGATAAAATTATGTATACATTTAGTATATTTAAAAATTACTTGATTAAAATTTTTGAAGCTTCTTATAATAATTGTGGATTTTTCATTTTTTTCTTCAATTGCTTCTAATTATGTCCATTCTATGAAAATGCCATTTAATGTCTAAGTAATCTTTGTTTTCTACTTTTGAGTTCTACTTTTATGTACAAAAATCTCACATACTTATCATTTTTCCTAGTAATTTTTATTTTCACCAAATAAAGCAATCATTTTCCCCTCTTAGTATTATTTATTCTAAATTCTCTAAATTCTGCATTATTATATAGAAATATCCTAAAATTTATGTCTCTCTGTTTTTTAGAAGTTTATAGTTATAGATTTCTGCGTCTTTTACTTACAATTTCTTGTCTCATTTATATTGAGGTTTGCCTCTTACAAATGTATGTTAGGTATTTTTAATTTAATTGGTAATTGCTCTTATTTAAAAATGAATTACTTTAGTCAATTGAACGATAATTTCTGATACATTTAGAAGTATTTTGCTACCTGGGATTGCAATTTTCGATGTACCATTTTTGGTCTATGTTTATTTCAAGCTTTCTTGTAATCAGGTATCTCCTTTACACTCTTCCTCATGGTTTTGAAAGTTGTACATTTCATTTCCATTCTTTCACTGGTTACTACTAAATTTTTAATGCATATTCCTAAATTTATTTCCATAAGTTGGTGTAGGGTTCATTGTTTTCTACATGTGTATTCTCTAGAATAAGAACTTCACTGTGCCTCATGTAGTACAGTAACAAAACATACCACGAAATCAAAATTAACTTCATCAAACCAACTACAATAAGAAGGAAAGGGTGAATAGTCAATGGTAAAAATGAAATAATATGAAAAAGATAATCTATATTAAATATAGTAAAAAATCAATATGTCTATCATCTTGTATATCTGTTTGTTTTTCATCCCATGTGGCAAATACAGCTATAATCTACTCAGGTTAGGAAAAATCTTAACACAATGCTGTATTATTACCTAGAGTCCTCAGGCTGTACCTTAGATCACTATGTTTGTTTACTCTACGTCTCTACTACATTTCATCCTTTGACCTGCAATTTCCCCCCCCACTGCCCCCCCCCACCTGCTGGTAACTACAGTTTTATTCTCTAACATTCTGGATATGACTTTTTATTTTTAGCTTCTATATATACGTGATGTCATACAAGTTTACCTTTATGTATCTGGCTTATTTCATTGAGCACGATGTTCTATGTTGTGGCCAATGGCATGACCTCATTTTTAAAGCCTGAATAATATCTTATTATATATACTATGGTTTTCTTTAACCCTTCATCCTCTGTCAATGGACATTTAGGTTCAATCCACATTTAGGTATTGTGAAGAATGCTGTGACAATGATGGGAATGCAGATTATTTTTACAAGATGCCAATTTCATTTCTTTTGTGTATATAACCAGAAGAAGGACTCTAGGTCATATGCTTATCTATATTTAATTTTCTAAGAAACTTTCATATTGTATTCCATAATAATTTTATATTTTGCAGTTTGCCCTTTCATTCTGTTGATTATTTTCTTTCTTGTGCAAAAGCTTTTTAGCTTCATTAGTCTCCTTTTTTTGTTGTTTTTGTAGCATGAGCTTATGGTGTGATATCAAAGAAATCACTGCCAAGGCCAGTGTCACGGAAGTTTGCCCTTTTTTTTTCCTAGAAGTTTTATTTTTTCAGTATTTGTGCTTAGGTCTGTTATTTATTTGTGGCTAATTTTTTGTGCATGGTGTAAGATAAGGGTACAATTTTACTTTTATGTGGAAATTCTGTTTTGATAGTACCATTTATTATACAGACTATCATTTCCCCATTGTACCTCATTTGTGTCCTGTTTAAAATTAGTTGATAATACATATTTAGATTTATTTCTAGGCTTTCTACTTTGTTCTACTGGTTCATATGTCTATTTTTATGTTAGTAAGATACAGTCTGTATTAAAATAGCAGGAAACATAATTTTAAATGACAACATGTGATGCCTCCAATTTTTATTTTATTTATCAAAATTGATTTGTCCATTTGGAATGTTTTTAGGTTCCATACAAATTTCGAGATTTTTAAAAAATATTTTTAAAAATATTTCTATGAAGATTTCATTAGAACTTCTGTAGATGTCATGTTAAATTTATGTACCACTTGGGAATTAGGCACATTTTAACTCAAGTCTTTCCTTTAGCATGAGACATCTTTTCACTTATTTGTATCCTTTTCAATTTTTTCATCAAACTTAGTTTTCAGTGTATAAGTAGGACTTTTATCATCTAAATTAAATGGATTTTTAAATTTTATTTTGATGTTATCATGCATGTAATTGCTTTCTTTATTTCTTTTTATTTACTATGTCATTTGTGTATAGAAATGTCATTGATTTTTTGTACATTGATTGTTAATCTTGTAACTTTACTGAATTCACTTATATCTGATAGTGTGTTAGGGATTTCTACATATAGGATCATGTATTCTGCAAATAGAGATAATTTTTCCTCTTGATTTCTTCCTGACTTGGATACCTTTTATGTATTTTTCCTGTCTGATTTCTTTTAATTGTACTGGAATTAATCTTTTGAATAGCAATGATTTTTTTGATTAAAATATAACCTTATCGATAAAACAATACACTTATAAATTAGAATTTATTAAAATAAAAGACACATAAATCAAATAAGACTATTAAGAAAATTAAAATATAAGAAAAGCAAAAAAATTCTCAAATTGCATATCTAATAAAGAACTCATTCAGAATGTACAAAGAACACTTTATACAACATCAAGAAAATGAACAATACACATTGAAGTTGCCACTTACTTTATTATTGATTGATTGATTGATTGATTGATTGACTGATTGAAAGGGTGTTGGGGATCAAACTCAGGGCCTTGTGCTTGCTAGGCAAGCACTCTATCACTAAGCTAAATTCCCAACACCTATTTTATTTATTTTCATTAGTACATGTTTGTTGTACCTGATGTTTACTCTCATTTTAGGGAGCAGATACATGTACTTAGCATATTTTAATTCTTTTTATTCCCTTCCCCTTCCCATTCTTTCTCCCTCCACCTCTAGATCCCCTTCCCCTATTTACATAATATTTTAGTTAGTGTTTGTGACACAAGGAATACATTCATTTTGGGTAACTGATACATGTACATGTCATATCTTCAATACTTTTAATCCCCCTTCACTTCCCCTTTCTTCCCCTAGGAATGACCTTAAAATAATATACTTTTATACACCTATTTGAATGATTGAATTTTTTTTAATTCCACAACCATGTTCTTGGAAAGATGCAAAAGGACATATGTTTGATTCTTGGTGGAAGTGCAAAATGATCTATCAATTTGGAAAAGGGTTTGTAATTTATTTTTAAAATAAACATAGACATTTCATAAAATGTCACAATCACATACTCCAACGATTTTATGCAATTCTACTGAAACCCTGTGTTTACATTACAAAACCTGTATGTAAAAGTTTGTACAATATTTATTCCTAATTGTCCCAAACTGGAAAAAGAAAACATGGTCCTTTAACAAATGAATAGCCAGACCAAGAATACATTACTATTCAGGAATAAAAAATAATATGCTTATATCAACACAATATCAGTGATTCAAAGTCATATTGCTAAGGAAAAGAAGTCAGTATAACAAAACTTCAAGCTATATGATTACATTTATATTATATTCTGCAAATTTCAAAACTATACAGGAAGAAAATAAAAGTGTTCTCCAGGGATCTGGGGAGGGAGGAAGATTTGGCAAGGTAAAACATGGGAAATGTTAGGATTGTGAAGATATTTTATATGGCAATATAATGGTAGATAGATATATTTTTCAACCCATAAAGCTTACAGGAAACTGAGTGAACTTTAATGTACAAGAATTTCTTAAAAAAATAAACACAGATGTCAGGAAGGAGAAAGAATTGTAGGCTGCCACAAAATGTCTATCTATATTGCAAAAGGGGTGCTGACTTAACATTAGAAATGATTAAAATCTCTAAGAACAAAAGGCACTACACATAAACAGTTGTTTTATTTTTTTCTCATGGAGGTACGGGCTACCAAAAATAAAAATGTGTTGCATGCACATTGAAATTGAAAAATATATATACAGTGGTGCCTTGGTTCACAAACTTGATTTGTTTCACAATTCTGGGGAAGATGGCCACGTTCATGTCCAGGGTGGAGGAATATGGCCTGCGATTGTGTTGGTCACCTATGCGGAGTCCACGAACAGAAGCAAAATTTTCCCAAAAGGATTTATTTGTGAACCAAATTGTTTGCTAACAGAAACTTTTGTGAACTGAAGTACAGTATCACTGTACAAATGAACAGCAGACAGTAGGTGAAAGATTTATTATTAGTGGTGCAAGAGGGTACAGATAAGCACGAAAGAAAAGCTACAATAAACAATGTGGTAGTGGATTAGAGTTGGAGATCACTTAAGAAAAAAATGACTATGTCATCATGTATTGCTTAATGTAGGGAAGAAAGTGTTCAAATGGGAAGGGGAACAAAGGAGGAGTTACAGTGGGACAAGAGAAATAATGAATAGAAGGAAAAAATGGAAACAAAAGTTTTGTAAATAAGGAGGGAGGAGAGAGTGAAGGGAGGAGAGGGGAACAGGAAAAAAAGAAGCAGCAAGTTATATCATGTACAAGTACAAATCCCCTATGATGGATGTTATCACTATGTGTATCTAAAATGTACCATTAAAATAAAATTCAAAAAAGAGATAGATATATTTAAATACACATGCATTCACATATATATACATCTACATACATAATATATATCAATGCATACATATGTATGCTACATCAAAATGGTACAAGAGAATCCTGAAGAATCTTGTAGAATCACAAAGTAGAGAAGAGTAATCAATGCTATAATAATGTGATTATGTCAAGAGGATAAAGAGGCTTACTGAAAGAGCTCCTGATGGTCAAGCATAGAACAATTTGAACTACAAAATAAATAATGTAACAATAAATGCAGAATTTACTCTGGGTGTGGTGGCACACACATGTAATGCCAGCAGTCATGAGGCTGAAGCAGGGTGATTGTTGTGAGTTCAACGTCAGCCTGCACTACATATTGAGTTCAAATCCTGTCTGAACTACATAGTGAGACACTGTCTCAAAATAAATAAATACATAGATAGAGAATTCACAGTAATTTATGTGTATATCCTTCTCAAAGAGATGAACATAGCTTTCAACTCCATAAATGTATAAATGTGGGTTAAAATGACTGAATTACCAACAAAAATATGGAAAGGTATAATTAAGGAAGGAAAGAAGAAAGAAGGATAAAGTCAGTAAAAACCAAAAAGTAAATTTGTAGTATGAAAATGTAGCCATGTTATGAGGGTTAACTTAGGAATAGTACTAAATCGTGTTACTAGAATATACTTGACATAATAATATAAGAATAGCATTTTATCTCTGTGATTTTCTTCCAAAGAATGCACAATCTCATTTTTATCATGAAAACTAACTTCAGGCACATCTTAATTAAAATGCATTCCACAAATATCTGACCTGTACTCCTCAAAATTCAAATGCTCAAAAAGAGCTATGTAAATCCAGGGAAACTGTCACAGCCAAGTAGCGCCTAAGGAGATATGGTAGGTAAATGTAATGTAGTATCATGGAAGTGATCCTGGAACAGAAAAAGGACATTATGTAAAAACTAAGTAAATAAATCATTGATTTTACTTCATTAAAAATGTCATAATATTGATTCCATCATTGTGACAAATACACTAATGCAAGATCCTAATATTAGGAAAAGTTGTGTGAGGGAGATATAGAAGTTCTCTGTACCATTTTTAATAGTTCTGTATGACTATTCAAGATTGAAATATTTATTTCAATTTAAAAAAAGTTATTCTCCCTCATATTATATTTCTTTCACAGGCAAATAAATAGATATGGTAATGATCTGGCTTGAACATTAAGAAAAAGCCCACTAGAGGATGGCAGAGCTACAATATTAAAAAAATCTCTGTCTCTAAATATTCTTGTGGAATGTCATCACTTGATAATTTAATATTGTATATATTGCCAGCCAGATGGGTGAAAATTATATACAATTTTATTTTATACGTCTAGTGATATTGACCATCTTTCCGATTTTCTGTGACTGCTTGCGTTTTCTTCTCTGTTCCTTGTCCACAACTTTCCTCTGGGTTGACTACCCTTTTCTTATTGTTTTAGAGACTGGAAAATAGACTTTTACTTTTATGTTATAATTTACAATATTTTCTTCTTATCTGCTTCTATCTTTTACTTTTTCATGATTTAGTTTGTTATGTACTTTTTTATTTTGATTTACTCAAATTTATCAGCCTTTTGCTTGTTACATTATGGTGCTTTAACGTGTTTAAAATGCTTTCCCACTCACCAGAGTGTAAGTACGCCTACCTTATGTTTCATTATAATGTTTTAATGATTTTATTTGTTGCAATATTTGAAATATTTTACTCATAGGGAAATTTTTATGGTCTGAATAGGAACTGTGTGAAGTGCCTAAAGCAGAGAAGACGTTGACATGATTGAGGAAACTGAAGAACCCAGTGTAGCCTAAACATTATAAACTGAGGAATAAAATAGTGAGAATTTGTGTGGTAGAAATAGGCAAGGATTAAATTAGAAGGGTGCTGTATAATCTTAGCTTGTTTGTATGCTAATAGACAACTGAAACTGTGTGGGGTTATATTCTTGCCTGGACCTGCAAATATAGGCTATGAAAGAATACTTCATTAAAATAAGGAAGAGAAAGGTGTCAATTACTTGGGTCATCAACTTTACATACCAGCCATATTAGATATATCTACTTTTTTAAAATGAATTGAAATACCAGAGGTAAGGAGTGGGATATTTTTGTAAGTTTAGGGTTCTGAAAGAGCTAGAATTGCAAATGGATGACTCTGTGTCTTCTCCGATTTTCAGTTGCTCTTCTCATTAGTATTCCCATCCCTCCTTCATGTTAACTAATATACCAATACACCTGGAGGGAAATTCAATCTGCTCAGTGGCAGGGGCGGTCATTTGCATTAGAAGTACTCAGTTGTTCAATGAAAAAAATGGATCATACCACTAACAAATACTTAAGGGCTATGGATTATTTTCCATTCTCAAGAAACTTTCCAGAATAGGCATGCAGTTAATTATATAGTGTTCTAACTATATCAAGTAATTCCATATTTTTTAAATGATAGTTGAAAAACAACATGTAGAGCTAGCCACTTAGAAAATAATCTTTTTTAAAGAACTTGTCCAGCTAGCAGTTGTTTCAGCTTGGCCTAATTAATTTTTGTATAATAGAAAAATTACTTTTATGTTGGTATTTATCTTCTTTTTCTTTTTTTTGAACCAACATTTATTGGTACATTTTAGATATACATAATGATCACATTCATCATAGTTGATTCGTGCCTGTACATGATATATCTTGTTTTTCCCCCCTTCCCAACCCCTCCTTTTAACTCCTCCTCCCCTCCTTATTTACAACAGCTTTATTTCCATTTTTCCATTTTTTCCTCTCTTTTCTTTTCCCCTTCCTTCTTTTCCCCCTCTCCCTAGTGGTATTTGTTTTCTTGATTATAGAACTTTTCACTAGAATTACCAAACTTTTCACTAGAATGAACTGGGTCTGGTCAGAGACACAGATAAAGCAGACTGCAAAACCCTTTCACAATGGAGGAATGCGGTTCCAGACATGTATTTTGTGAGCTCATGGCCTTCATGCTAACTCTTGCATTTTGTTTTCCTTAGTTAACTTCCCTTGTACTTTGGCAACTATTGTACAGAATGATCCATACACTCATAATTTTTCACTTAATTGCCATGAAATTTGATAATTTCATACTAACGAAGGTTTGAGAAAAACTCAGGAAGAGCTCTGATTACTGAAAACTGGAAAAAATTAATCTTGATTAGCGCACTTCCTCCATGAAAATGGGACCTCTTGAACTTTGTAATGGCTGATTACTGAAGGCCATTCTTAGGGAAATGCATAACTGTACCTACTCTATGATTTTCCAGAAGTATTTAAGTCAAAAAGTGGAGACATCAAAAAAGACCTTTAAGGAATAATTTAGTGGAGTTTGGCAGCGACTTATTTCAATTTCTCTATAAAATAAAGTGCCAAAATGTACAAGCTACTTTCCAAACCGTGATGGTTGTAAGGAATGTCTGTCAGCTGTCATCACTGATAAAGTTTTCCAGGTGAAAAAAAAAATGAAACTAGAAGAACACAGGAATATTTATTGTTCACTTTTTAAAAAGCATAGCATACATTCACCGTTAAAAATCTAGTGAGTTTCTTTGCTCCACTGAGTGATTTTAAAATTAAGAACTGAGAGTAATTTGCAAAGATTAGATTATTTTTTGTTTTCATGACTAATCATTTTTACTTCATAAAACTGGAAGTGTAGCTTCAAATGTCTCAGTGCAGTAACTCAGTATTGTAAACATGTTGCTTTTCTGTATGACATAAAAATGTTTACCTGTTATAATTTTCCATTAAGGTCTTAATGCTGAAATTAACTGAATTAAATGTATTTGATTGGTAATGCCTCCTCTTTGCTTTATAGGGCAATGCATATACAGGAAATAAACAGTTGTAACGTCCAGAGTCATTTTAGGTAATGCTGCCATGGTTCAAATCTATATTTGCACTGTGCTCTTTAATTTCAACATCTGACAGAAGTGACAGGAAAATTTCCTATTTCAATGTTAATTATATCACTTTCCATCATGATCTTTCCAGAAAATTGTAAGCTGTACACCACTCTCATCAAGTTAATTAATACATGTAAATATTAACTTATTACATTGTAAACATTTGGTATAAAGAATATGGACACTGTAATTTTGTTTGAATATATTACAGTTATTATTGATTCCAGATCCTTCATCAGCTGAAAGTATTCTTGTATAAATCCACTCTTGGTGGGAAATATAGAGGCAGAAATAGCAGTATAATCTGGGGCAGTGAGGGCAAAACTTTTCGAGATGAGTATCTGAACTGCATCCAAAAAACCCACTTATATATCACAAAATGCTAACGCTACAATTAAATCTGAATACTAAGGTTTTAGTTGAGAAAAAACAACTCATATATTAACATCTTTCATCTTACAGGAAAAACAAATAACATGCATGCCATAAGTTCGCCACCACTGATCTAGGGTGACTTTCACACTGCCACTTGCTATTAAAGGTCTCTAAAAGATTTTTAAAGTTATTTTGAAACATGCAATTACTAGTGCATAGAATGTACAAGAGTCAGTTGAGCAATTATATATTTGAGCCAAGAAATATTCTACTGAAAAAAATTTAAGTAGACTCAAGGAGTGCTTTTTTTCTATTCTATATCAGAAATTGTATTTCTTTCCAAAACAACAAAAAGGAAGCTTAAATTCACAAATCCTTAACCTTGCAAGGGATGCTAGGAATAGAACTGAGATTTCTATTATTTTTATGACATCTCTAACAGGTCATCATAGATCTAGTTGAATGTTTCCACAATTACTCATTGCCTGATGCAGACTATTTGAGTGGATAGTTTCTTTTTTCAGAAGTTCCAAACAGAATTGAACCAAACAGAATCATTTCTCCTGGTAACTGCTACCCAATTTACTCTATTTTTAAGATCCAGAAAAACCAGATTAAGTATTATCCCTCTTTTATAAATATTTGGAGATAACTATTGTGTCCTTAAGTCAATTTTTCTCTACTCTATATATCCCTGCTTCCTGTAAACTTTCCCCATGACCTTATTGCCTATTTATGATTGTCATCATCCCTTAACACAATTAATTTGCCAATGCCCTTTTTGAAATGATCAAAAACTGTGTGCTCCTCTCCAAATATGGACACTAGCTGATTTTTCAAACAACAGGTTTCAATGTTAAAATGCACTGCTATTATACGGTTTTAGTTCCATAAGACCATCAATGAAAATAATTCTTTCACTATTTCCTTTATCTATTCTTTATGTTATATGCCAATAGAAAATATATCATTCTGTGGGAATAAAAAAAACCCAGTGGTCAAACACTGTATTAACATAATCTACAAATGTTATGCATTAGACCTAGCAGGTCCTCCCTACAAAGCTTCATGAGTTCAGACATGTGGCTTTCAGAAGGTGACTAGATCATGGGGACACTATAGCTGACTTGCTATGGGGGGGGCATGGTTGGAAACGGGTTACTGTAGCATAACCTGGAAGAGGATATTTCCCTCCCTGGTTACTCCCTCCTCTCTCTGCTTCCTGGTTGCCACCATATGATCAGCATTCCTCTACTAGTCTCTTTAACCATGCCATTTCTGCCTTGATTCTGGGTGATTATGCAACTACTAAGACCGCTGAAACGGTGTGAGTCCAAATAAACCCTTCATCTTTTAAGTTGTGGGTGTTGGATATCATGTTCCACAATAAGGAAAGTGACTAAAACAGATTTTTGGTATCAGAAGTGGTGCCACAGCCATAATTATATTTCACAATGTGGTTTAGATGCCTTTGGGACCAGTTTGTGGGCGGAGATTAGAAAGGTTTGGAGATGCCTGGATGAAAAGCCCCAGAGTGCTATAAGCAGGCTTGATGGGAGATTTGGATTGGAGCTTGGAAGACCAGAATGCTGATAGAGACGCAGATTGTAAAGTTTTCATTTAGGAATAAGGATTTAATGAACATTTGGACTTGCAACAATATGTGTTACACTCTGGAAGAAAATTTGTCTACATTTTGCCTATGTCCTGAGACTGTGTGGGAAACAAAGATCAAAGGCAATGGATTACATATCTGGTGGAAGAAATTTCATAGTAGCACAATATTCAGGCTGTACCATGGGTATTTCTGGATGCCTTCAGGCAGGTGTACAGTGATAATCAACAGCCAAAAGCCCATTTGAAAAGTTTGAAGTTTCTCCATAAAGGAAGTGCCTACAAAGTTAGGGCAAAGAAGAGTATCGCAGTTGAAAACATTAGTATTTTTTAAAAATGCCAAATACTTTGCTCTGGGACAATAGGAAAGATGCCTTGAGCATATCTCAGAGATCAGCAAGAACACACTCTTCTCAGGCTCAAGGGTACAAAACTATAAAGCTTCCATTTGAGATGAGAGAGGGCCCCCACACTCAAGAAGGGATGCTTAAGACATTGATTCCCTGGGATTCATTTCACAGTATGCAGCTATTCGCACACTCAGAGTACTCCCCATGATCCAAGGGGACCTGGTTACTTCTTAGAGCAGTGATAGACCCCGGCAACATCTATTTGGTTCTGGTTTTATGAGCATGTGGAATGCAAGATTTGTGGAGTCGGAGAGGCTTCCATCAAGATTTCAAAAGAAGGCCTGCGAGGTCAGGCAGTCTGCCCCTGACTTCAGTGCCTGAAGCTGTGAGCATGGAGCTGAAAATTCAGTGGGGTCTACAGGAATTTGGAGATGCTAGGAATGGGGAATATCTGCAAAGAAAAGCCACAGGTAATGAGTGGAACCACCCCAAAGAGCCCTCACCCCATGTGGGCTACAACTGACAGTGCAGTAGGAGTAGGGTCACTGACGCACTTTAGAATGCATATCGTGCCACAATTGGAGCTGGGTGTTAGACATGTAACTACAGGATATGTTTCCCCTAATGGGTTTTGATCTTTCTTTGGCCACATTCTTTTCTACCCCATCCTTCTATTTCTCCCTTTTGGAATGGGAGTGTTCACCCTGAGTCATTGTACTTTGGCAGGGCTTACCTTTCTTTTTGATTTTTCTAGGACCTAACAGCTAACAGTTTTCCTTGAGTCTCAGACATTTTGGGCTTACACTTTTCAGCAATAATGGGACTGTTAAAACTTTGGTGTCTTTTAGAGATGGAATAGATTTATTTTCCATGAAGTGATACACATGCATCTCTTCAGCACTGGGGCATAATATTACTGTTTATAATTAAAATGTCCCCTCAAAGCCTCATGTGTTCAGAGGTGAGGCTTCTGGAAGGTGATAGGATCATAGATGAATGTGCTGTTAGAAGGCAGGGTTTTGTCGGAAGAGGTGGGTGGCTGTGAGTCTAATGTGAAAGGGTTCATCTTTCTTCCCAGATCCTCCCTTCCCTCTCTCCTTCCTGGATATCATGTGATGTGCAGCTGCTCTTCTCCCAGGGCTTTCAGCCATACTATTCCTGCCTTGAAGCCAGAAGATTATTGACTAAACCATAAGCCAAAATCAACTTCTCTTTTAAATTGTGGGTGTTGAGTACTCTGTCCTAGTGATAAGAAAGTGACTAAGATAACATATGTACAGTGGAATAAGACATCATGAAATGCTGCCTCTCTAAATCAGTATAAACATCTGGAAGAAGACTTCTGAATCTTTTTCACTTTGCAAATATGTGATAAACGGAGATATTAACATAGAAATAACTAATCTTTAAATTATCTTTAAATTAATTCCAGTCCTATCTCTTGTATCTGTTTTAAAAATAGACTCTGGACAGTTATTGTGTTAAAGCCCGTGTCAACTAAGTTTGTTTCTCACAGAAAGAAACACAGAGACAGCTTTGTGATTATTTCTATCTATTCTGCTTATAAGCAATCTTGTATTAAAAGAAGCTGGTGAGAATCAAACACTTTTAGGGATCACAGTAACCGCTTGGGGCAATGACGATTCTACACTTGCAAAATAAATGTTAATTTATCATATTGATCAATTTATTTATCTTTACCTGTCTCGTTCATTGGCTAGATGTTACCCGGGAAACAGGATGATCCCATTATTTTGTAGGAGATATATATTTGGTGTTTTAAAAATATCCTCCAACTTCTCAGATTCGATCCTATAGATTATTTCTTAAAGATCAGTCTTTTCTTATAAAAATTTTATTCATTATAGGAGGCATTCTTTTGCATTAAAAAATTCTGTCAAATGTTTTACATAGACTCTTTCAAATAAAGCCATATGTTCTAGGTGAACTTGAGTGTATTTATTAATTAAACAGTTAACTATTTCTGATAAATATAACTTACCATTTAAGATTTCCCATGATCTGATATGTCTCTTAATATAAACTGAATTATATTTTATCAATGAATGAATTCTCATAGAGGTGACATAGATTGCAGCATCTTCTAGACAGTAGACAGCTTATCTGCAATAAAGGATAACTGATAATATAAAAATAACCCATTAATTACAAAATGATTAAACAACACTGTGAAAGATGCACTATTATCCAGTAGTTATTTAAGAGCTATCATTTGACATTTGGTCAAAATTCAGTCCCTTACAAAATTGACGCTATTAGACTCGACTGATAATGTCTAATGTAATTTCCAGTTGTAATATGCTACAATACTGAGAAATGAGTAGGTAAATTAAATCTTGTACAAGATTGTGTTTTTCTGACTAGTAGCATTTAATAAGTCATCTCTTCTCTTGAGTCTCCTTTACGGTCTAAATAAGCATTTTGAAAAAAAAAGTATTTTGTAGTATAAGAAAGTAAGCTATGAATAAGAATAGAGTATTGACCTTGATTCAGGATATGCTCAAATTTAATATGCATTCTTAATAATGTAGAGCTACTCCCTTTCAACTTTCTTTAGGAGTTTTCATATACAATATTCTCAAATCAAGCAGCAATGATAATCATTTGTGTTTTCACATAATCTCAACTTTTTGAAGAATATTTTCTGATATTTTATCCTAATAATAATCTTAAGAAGAAGGACAAATGATATGTCTCCATTTGTCAAGTGTCTAATTTGAGTCACAGAACAGTTTAATGTCTTGTATCCTGCAGTGTAGTTAATTAGAGAAACAAGTGTGGAAATAAAGTCTGTTCATTTCTGTTCTCTTGTAATTTCCACTATATCATTAACCAATCTTGATTATTAATGACGATGATGATAATGGTATGACAATCAAATGAATTATAATAGACTACCCTACATGCCTAAAAAAACTCGCATATCTCATTGGCTTAAAGCAATTTAAATTTATTTCTCACGTTTCATTTTTAGCATCTAGCAATAATGGCTTCTGCCTCTTATTCAATTATTTAATGGCAGCACAGAAGAGGCTATACCATGTTAAATCTGTACCATCTGGGACACATGGCCTCCTTGATCGATAAGGCACAAAAGTAGAAGAACATTTAAAAATTCAATATTTTAGAATTTTGACAAGAAATCACATACATTACTTTCACTTACAGCCTATGGGCAAGAAATGTAGTATAATGGAACCTCACCTACCCACAGAGTGTTGGAAAATACGAAGGAGCACATGAATGTTTGTCAGCAATAAAATATATCTGTTATGATAGGTAACATTTTTATAATTATTGTTATATGTCAGGTACTGCGCTGAGCATGTTGTATCACTGCCTTATTTAATGCTTACCAGAGCCCTAAAGAATGTTCACATAGTGCTATAATAATGTGTCCTCCAGAATTCAGGTGTTGAAATTTAATACCCAATATGATGAGGTGGGATCTTTAGGAGATGATCGGGTAATAGGGACTCCTCCTTTTATGAATGAGATCAAGACTCATAAAAGCCTTCATGGAGTGTTCAGGTGACTTGCCTTTCTACTTTCTTCCATGTGAAAATGCAGAGTTTTCTTCCCGAGGAAGGATACAGCAACAAGGAAGTACAGAACAGCCCACACCAGACAACTAAATATGCCTGTGTCATTATGTTGGGTTTTCCAGTCTCCACAACTCTAAGAAGTAAATTTATTTTCTTTAGAAATGATTTAGTCTCAGGTGGTCTGTTAAAATAACACAACAGACCAAGATAACTAGTGTGTCACAGACTTAATTAATTTGGGGGCTGAATGTGACTTTCTTTATTTCAGCAATGAGGAAATTGGGGTCTAGTAGAAGTTATCTGTTTATATTCAGCCAGATAGTTAGAGGCAACACACTTAAACTTGCAGATTCTTCATTTAGGTTAATATAAAATAATAACCATTTTTATAAAATCCTGTTTCTGAGAAGTTAAAATCAAACTCTGCTAAAGTACTTTGAATTATTTTATTAAAGTAACTAAATTTCATTACATATTTATAAAATATAGCCTAGTATAAATACATTAGAACTTTTTTATTGATTTCAAGAAATAGCTAAGGATACATACAAGACAGAACATGAAAGACAACAGATACAGAGTATGACTGGACTATTCTCATTAAGTAGTAGTATATGCATTAATTGATCATTGCAGCATTTTATATATCTTTGTATCATTTGGTTTATTTAATAAGCATGGATTACTTTTATAATTAAAAAGTAAGTTTTCATAAGATTTTAAGACATAATGATTGCTTGCATTTCTCTAAACCATTCTACCAGGTGAACTTAATGTACATTTCTTATTCATGAAGAAAAAATAATTATTTCATTCATAGCCAAAACCAGACTGTGTGGCATTCTAGACAAAAAATCAGGTATAGTATTTGAAATCTGTCAGTTCGATTGCTATAGCAGGCATTAGAAGATATGAATTCTTGTCTCTGTTATGTGAATTTAAGAAAGCAGGAAATAACCATCTCAAGGTTTTATTCATCTCTCAAATGGGGATAAAGTATCTATCCTGTCCACCTCATAAATTTATGGTGCAGATTAATTGAATATGTGTGAAAGCTCTTTGGAAAATGAAAACTTCTCTACAAACCCAAGAATGACTCCATATATTAATATATATGAAATAATAATATTTCTTGTATATGTGGAATTACACATATATCAACATTTGCCCTACTTTGTAGCTTGCCATTTTGTTTACTCACAAAAAGCAGACCAAATTCGGGAAATTAGGTTATTTTTTGCTAAATTCTACAGTGAATCAAACAAATTTGAAAAGCTGTT
This sequence comes from Hystrix cristata, assembly GCA_004026905.1. Taxonomy (NCBI): domain Eukaryota; kingdom Metazoa; phylum Chordata; class Mammalia; order Rodentia; family Hystricidae; genus Hystrix; species Hystrix cristata. The sequence goes on along the minus strand of PVJO010004261.1, from coordinate 28,486 downwards.
ATTCTTTGGGTAAGTTCTAGGTACCACACACTATCATACACACTTTATTGATACGTTATCCCCTCATCCTTGGTCTCACCCTGAGAGTAGATGCTATTTCCTCCATCATATATATGAAGAAATTGAAGACCCAAAGGATTAAGTAAATTATTCAAGGTCACACAGCTAGTATGTAGCAGAGCCAGGACTTATACCCAGGTTTGTCAGATTCCATTTTTCCCCTTTATTTTGTGCTGTCTTTCAGGGATCATAGTCACCTGGTGGGTCAATGTTCAATTACTTTTGGCATGAATACAAGTTTTCCAGACATTGAAGTAGTATAGAATAACATTTTTTTTTCTTTTTAAAACCTCCTTGCTTTCTCTAAAAACATAAATGGCCCTCTTTTAAAGGCATTCTGTTGACCTTGTGCCTGTACTGAAAATGTGTTTTTTTTTTAAACTTGCCCTTTCTGTATGACTTAAATTTTTTATTGGATTTACCATCTTCCAGAAATTTGGGGTCTCTTTTGAGTTTAAAGTATTTACAATGATAGCCTTTTCACCTGCATTTCATTATCTAATTGACAGCAGCCAATATCCTCATACATTGGAATGTATTTACTTATAGGCACATAAGTAATTCGTTTATAAAATTGAATTATCTAACTAGGGATATTGTGTGTTTTGATTGTGTTGCAGTCCTTCTAAAACTGAATTACAATTGATAAAATCCAGATGGAAAGTGGAAACAGACCATTTCATGACACTTTAAACATTTAACGTTGTTAACCCTTGCATTTCAAATTTTTGAAGTTTGGTGGTAGGGTGGAAACAATTTGTTGATGCATTTTAATATACAAACTAGCCAGGAAGTGCTCACAACATTCTGTATCAAGAGAAAGAGTTTGAACTTTGGAAGAGTTTGAGGCACAACATAAAAATAGATTATTTTCAAATACTTGTTTATTTTTCTTTATTTTTGTATTTCCATTTTCTCATTGAAATGATCTTTGATGTGTACCTAATAGGTGCTACTCCTTCTTATTTGGGCAGTAGCTAACTCTTAGTATCTTCAAAGTATCTTACTATATTACTACACATTTTATATGTTATTGGTTCAGGGGAAACACATAAATATATTACCTAATACAATATTTTTCATTTTCATAAGTAATACTTTAGATGCTAGGTAGTATTATTAAAAATTTTAGCGATTACAACAATCTTTATAGCAACATTCTGTGATATGTACTATGATTACTAGCACTATCATTCTTTAGATTGAGGAAATTGAAGCTTGGACAATTTACTCCTTTCTCATGGTCACAATTGTAGGAAGCAGTGGAACTAGGATTTGAACCTACCACATATCTGGCTTCAGGCTCTATACCACCATCCTATAGTTTCTTTGTTTACTATGACACTAGTCAAGCATAATGTTATGATAAATACTATAGAAAAAAAAACATTTACTTACTCTTTTTTATTTTTAATAATGGCACCACAAGTCCCAGTACCCTGCCTGCTATAAAACAATAGTCTCTTAACATATCCTTTTTCCCTCACTGCCCATGTGACATCATTTGCTAAGATCCACAAATTATACCTCTACAATGACTAACTCCAATATGTCACTCTGCTACCATACTAGTTAAATATTCATCTTCCATCACTTCTTTACTATTACTGCTTCTTTCTATGTCCATCTGTCTTCTGCCCCAAACTATACCAAACACTGGAAACACCTTTGATTATAATTGTAACATTATTTATAAACTTCCTCAGTACTTACATAATTAAGTCAAAACTACTCAGTCTGATATTCAAGGTACTCAATAATCATGATTCAGTGTGCATTTCCATGCTTAATTCTCAGACTTCACTCTTAGGTATGTTTCAACCTAAAGGAGCTATTCCAAATTCCTTAAGCACAACCTTTATTTTTCATTCTACTTAATCACTTTTTCAGTACTGTGCCTTCTGCCTACAATCTCCATTCCTGTAATTTTTGTGTACTGATATTCCACTCAAATCTTAAAAGTTTGTCTGAAAATATAGTTCATCTCTGATTTTTTTCTAGTCTACATATATAAAGTTGGTATTACTTTCTAAACCTGAACACTTGTTAAATTGGTTTATACCTATCTTTGGCTGGCTTCCTATTATGCCTGCTGGAAAAGTTATTTGTACACTGGTTTTAATCTCCTTTTTAAAAGGCAGGTTACTTAAGGTCAAAATACATGCTTTCTTCATCTTTGTTTTCTACACAGCAGATATTTAACATTTAGTGGAATGAATAGAGATGACCTCTAACAGCTTATATGAGACTATTGCCTTTGCTTTAAATGGGTTGTGATGTTATATTACATACACTTCAAATAAAGTTCAAGTCATAAATATTTTTCAAAATAAATCTTTAGAAGTTGGGGAAGCAAATGGTGTACCAATATAGTATAAATCAAGTAATGGATAATAATTTTGTTCCTATTGTACTTCTATAAAGAATTGCCTGCCTGTGACCCTGTTAAAATAGCACAAATCCAAGCGTGAAGCCAAGAATAATTATAAAACTTCACCAACTCACTTTGTCTTTGTCATTTATCACACATGTGAAAGTATGGCTGAACTAGATTGAAGTTCAACCAAGCTTTTGCCTACTATGGGATCAGAATACTGCTCTTCAGCACATTGCAGAGAACATATATGCTCTAAAGGCAGGCAATCAAATCTGATAAAAATCAGTCACCAGTGGAAGAGTCAAAGCACTAAGGTAAGAAGGTGCTGATATGACAACCTATAAACATGTGACCTAGAATTAGGTTATCACCAGCAAGTTGTTTGAGCCTGAGCTAGACTAAAACCAGTTCTTTCCTATATTAATCTCTTGTGAGCCAAATTGTATGTGGCAGTACATATCAAATACATGACATTAAAACACTGAGACTCTATCTTACTCCAGAAAGAATGACTATAATCAGGATTCAACTAATAACAAATGTCGGTGAGGCTGAAAGGAATAAAGAAAGCTTTTACCCTGCTGGTGGGAATGTAAACTAGTAAAATCATTATGGAAATTAGTACGGAGTTTCTTAAAAAAAACTAGAAATAGAAATTTTATTCAACCCAGCTTCAAAGTATCTTTGAAAGAGTTAGACACATCACATTACTGTGGTACATGCATAACATAGTATGTTTATTTCATTAACAGTGCAATTCATAATAGCTAAGTCTTGGAAGTGGCCTATATGTCCATCGACAGATGAAAGAATGATGAAAATGTACTGCTAATACATAATGGAGTACTATTGTGCCATAAAGAAGGATAAATTAGAGTCATTCGTAGGAAAATGAATGCAACTTGAGACAATTATTGCTAAGTGAAATAAATCAAACACACAAGATTAAAGATCACATGGTTTCTCATATGAGAGAAATCCTAAATGTAAATAAATTTGAAAAATAAAAGATAGATAATAGGAAACAGGGAGATAGACTTTTTGCCAGTAGGAAGGGACCAAGGGATGGAGGGAAGGAGGAAGTAGGGGAAAGGGAAATAGAAAGAATAAAGATGTGTCATATACATCTGCCAACTTCCCACAATAAATGTAATCATTATGTACTACAAACATGTACTAATAAACATAAAAATTAAAGATGACATATAGATGCAAACTCTTCGTAGGAATCATATTTAAAGCATTTATCTGTATATGTAACATATGTACATTGCAGTACATATGCTATGTCCTTTAGTAATCACTGAAACTCCCTGAGAACATTATCATTACAATATCACCCATTTGCAAACTAAGAAACTAAAATAGCAGTAGGAAGTTGTCTTAATTACTTTTTTCATTGCTGAGACAAAATTCTCAAAACCCACAAGTTAAAGATGGAAAAGTATTTCAGCTCACAGTTTGTAGAGATTTCAGTCCATAGTCAGCTGGCTCCAAGGCCGGGTGGCATGGCACAGGGGCACTGCAGAGGAGAAACAGTCTGTGGCATGGCAGGGCAGGCAGAAGGCAGCAAGCAGCAAGCCTTCATCCATTCCAGTCTACCAGCCTTTTGAGTGGTGCAACCCACACCCAAGATGAGCCTTCCCATTATCCACACCCAGAACTATGCTAAACAAATCAGTGGACTAAATTAGTAGCCACACACCCTTAATCCCAGTACCACACAACGTAGATCCAGCCACCTGTGAAAACCCCACTTATGACCACATGAGGCCTTGAGGGGACATCTAGATATAAGCCATAAAAGAAGTGACCAAAAACTATGGTGAGTGTTTTTAAAAATTGCCCCAAAAGACACATTGCCATTAATCTACCTCAAAACATCCACTCAAACTTTGAGCACACTTATCCCATTGTTTTTGCCACTTTCTGAAGCAGTTCTGCAAGTCCTCTTTTGTGAGTATCTCTGGTTCCACTGTTGTGGCTGTCTAGATGTCCTGAAATGATTCAGTATGTTTACCTTTAATGGTCATTTTGATTTCTAGTAGAGACAGAAATCCAATGGTCACAGATCTGGTGAATAATTTAGGATACACCTTAATGTTTATACTATTATTTCTTTCTATTTTATGTCACTCAGCAGTGGCATTCATGGTATTTTTTTAATCACACCTAGTAAAGGCACTTACAAAATAGGACTTCTGGAACTGTTTCGAAAAGTGGAAATAACAGGAGGATAAGTGTTTGAAGTGATTGGAAGTATTTTGCAGGGCTTTAATGAAAATGTGTCTTTTATTGTAACAATTTTCTAAATTTAAAGATACACTGTATTTTTTCCTTCAGTGTTCGTGTGTAACTTGTCAGAGGTACCAGAGAAGATAAGTTTGGCAGAACTGAAATATAAGCTTGTGGAGTTTGACTCTTCTCTGTGATATAATCCAGTGCCTTATATTTTTCTACTTACCAACTCTTTGTAAACTCTAACTGCTCGGACATTCCCTCTGTTTCTAAACTACCTCCTCTAGATCATTGGACATACTGTTCTTTCTGGAATGTTTTTCACCTGTATCTCTCCAACCATGGAATTCTACTTATTATTCGGGTCTCAGCATAAATATCTCTTTTACTGACAGGTTTCTTTCGCTACTGGATCTTGATCAGGTAACCCTTTTCTGTACTGTCAAAGGTCCCTGCACTTGGCTCTTTTCTAGAATGTCTAAGAGTTATAAAATAAAGTATTATGTATATTATATTTATTAATATGTAACATATTCAATTAAAATAAAATGAACATTATGTTTATTTTGTTATTTTTCTTCTACGATATAACTCCATGAGGCCAGGAACTTTATTTTGTTCAGAGTTGTATCTACTCGAATAGGATGCTGTCAGGAATGCAATAGATGTTCATAGTATTTGTTGAATAAATTGATGAATGTATAAACACATACTTGTGGACACTTTGTGTGTATTTAGAGAAATAAAGTTGATACTTTTTATTGAGGAGTGTATTCCTGGCGATAGCAATGACCTGAATACACAAATAGTATATGTAAATAGAGGGTACAGTGGGGTGGGGACTTGTCAGGCCACTTTACTAAAGAATACCTGTCACAACCACTACAGTGAGCCCGAGGAAATATCCATGGAAAATTTAGTATACTTGTGTTGCATAAGCTCTAGAGACTTTGTTCCTGTTTACTGAGTACAAAGTGTCTAAGGAATAAGGTAAAGGATGGATGAATATTAGTGAGAAGCAGGAAAAGAACATATATAAGAAAGAAACGAAGCTCAAAATAATCACATCAAAAATTAAAGATATATCCTGAAGCAAGCCACAAATACGGCACTACTTATTGTCTACCCCTGTTACAGTAACTTTTAGCAATTCCCATGGGAGAGTTGCTAAGGAAGACACTATTAGTGTGATTTTCTCTACCATATCTTAGAAACCCAAAAAGAACTTTCAAGGTCATAGTATCATCAGCTTGGATTTCATTATAAAATTGATTTAAATGCTTATAAAATTAAAAAAACATTCAATATGGACATTTTATCATGTATTTTTATATTAATAATTTTATATATGCAGTGAACTTCTTGTTATATTTTCAGGCAGTTTAATTTTTCCAAATGCAAAACATATTTATAAGTGCAAGGGTACAAGAATAATACTCTAAAGAAATTCTAAAGTCTAAAGAAGTAACTAAACAGATTATTAAATTATGGGAAAGTGTTCAAATGTTTAGTAATACTCAAGAGAACAAACACTAAAGTCTGGCACATTTTTGAGAATGACCTAAGGCAGAAGTTCCTAAAATAATTCTTTCATTTCCACCTAAAAACCTCATATCAGATGTCAGAAAATTAAATAAATAGAGACCTTAATGAATGTTTTACAATTCACGAAGTGTTTTCATATACATTGGCTAACTTAATTTAAATTAAATGTCATACATAGCTGAGACAGCAGGATGTGTGGCCTATATTTTCACTTACTGTTTTATTAAAGCCAAACATTTAAGAAAGTGAATACTTGTCAAATCTAATATTCAAAGTAAAATGGTAAACATGGTATATACAAATTATACACAAATATTATTTTTTAAATTTATGTTTATATAGTCCTTTGACTCTGTCCTGAGAGCTGACCACCTTGGTTAATTTGAGAGGGGAAAATGCAGTGTAATTGGCCCAACACAGTGTTCCCCGCAAATGTACCCTAGTAATGCTAATGCTGCAAAAATAATCTGGGGTTGTCTTCACAGAGAAAACATGTTAAAACCAACAATTATATGAGCCTAGCAATATCAACCAAATTAGCTACAGTAGTATCGTCCAAGACAAATTAGATATTAAAATACCATAAAGTTTTACTATGTACCATCCTTAGCCCTCAAGAAGAAATCCACAATTATAGTGTAAACACCAAGACAACCCAGGTATTGATCCACAGCTAATATCCAATAAATGCAACAGCTTAATTTCCACTAATGGTAAAAAAGAATTCAATAGTAATTTTATAGAGTCAATTATCTAAAGACCAATAAAGCTTTAGACTATTAAAGATACAGAGGCTAAAGAAAGGGGAATTCAAGAAGGAAAATTCAAAACACTAAAATTATATAGCATGAGAAAGAGGAGAGAAAAATGGGGCAAATGCTCCTATTAGAAGTAAAGGGATGTTTATAGAATTAAAGATAACAGAAAATACTGGTGAGAAGTAGAAGATAAAAAGGAAGAAAAAAGAAATTATACTGAGAATAAAATAAGCAAAAAATTAAATGGAGAAAAATTAAAAGGGAGAAGAGGAAAAAATAAAGAAAAAACAGAAAAAGAAGTAAACAAAGAACTAGAAAAAAACTAAGAAAAATTCCTTAAACCTCAATAAATCAGTGAAGTAGAAAAGAGAAAGAAAAAACAAAACAAACCAAACAACCCCCCCATGCATACCCATAAGATAAAGAAAAGAAGAAATAAGAAAAGGAAAAAATAGAAATTTCTCTGTGATTTTTAATGTGTGGTTTTCTTCCAGGACCTACAACTTTGGGTCATTGTACAAGTCAGGAGATGTCCTTGCTTACGTTGGTAGATAAGGAAGTCAGACCCCAACTCTGTGCTGGATACTGGCACCAGAATGGGTGTCATGTTGCAGCTTTGAAATTCAGAGCAATTCAGGCTGGGTCTGGCCTGTGACCACTTGAGCAGGGCCTGTGTCCTTTAGCTCAAACCCCCCAGGGAGTCTACTTCCAGCCTGCTCCCTGACCACAGCTGTCTCCAGTGGCTGTCTCTCACCCTGTCACTATGAGAACATAACACTGGGAACCCTGGAGTAGAGACACGTGTTGTCTGGGTCCTGGGTTCAAACAATCAACCCTCCCCCGGGGTGGTGTCTGACTAGCCACTCTCTCCAGGGATACTGGGTGGGGGGCACTTGTACTAGCAACACACTGGTCCAGCCTGTTCTGCTGCCACATTTTCCCTGAGTCTCTCTGGGGTCCTCATCATTCACTTTGTCCCTGTAGTGTTTGCTCCCACCCCAAGCTGTGAGCCACAAGCCATGAGATATGAGCTGGAGAGAAAGAGCAAATGGTCTCTTCCCTTTTCTGCACTGGGTTCTGCTTCTTCTATTTGTCAGTATCTTTTATCTGCCAGATCCCTCCTGGTTCCCAGGAGTCTACTTCTCTCTTTTTTCCTTCTCCAGGTTGTTTTCCAGTGTCTTGTTTCCAAATTTTGGAGAAGTTGAGTTGTCACCACTCTGCCACTTTTTCTATCACCATTTTCTTCTATGTCTTATTTATTTCACTGAGCTCTGTGATCACAAAATCCATCCATTTTTCTACAAATAATTCAAACCTATCCTTCTTTATGGCTGAATTGTGCTCCGCTATATATAAATAACTCTTTTTCTTTATGTATTCGTCTTTTGATGAGCATATAACCTGCTTCCATAATTTAGCTATTTTGAGGAACCTCCATACTGATTTCCATGTGATTGTACTAGTTTACAATTCCCTGGTCAAAGTATAAGTGTTCCTCTTTCTCTAAAACCTGTTCACTAGTTGTTTTTAAATCCTTAATGATAGCCATTTTTACTGAAGATGGAATCTTAGTGTGGTTTTGATTTGCATTTCTCCAGTGGCCGAAGGTGCTAAATACATTTTATATACTTATTGGTCATTTGCACTTATTCTTTGCATAAATGTTTTTTTCATTCCCATTGCCTGGTTTTGGATTGTGTCTTCTACTTTTGTGGAACTATTTTTTGTGTGTTCTTTGTGTATTCTACAAATTAGTCAGTTGTTCAAGGAGTAGAGGGCAAAGTTTTTTCCCATTCTGTAGGTTGTTTCTTCAGTCTGTGGGTTGTTTTCTTTCTTTTCAGAAGTTTTTAATTTGATAAAATCCTGATTGTTCATTCTTGGTATTAGTATTTTGCAGTTTCAGTGTTGTTCAAAAAGTCCTTGCCTCTGGGGATTTAGCTCAGTGGTTACAGCGCTTGCCTTGCAAGCACAAGGCCCTGAGTTCGATCCCCAGCACCAAAAAAAAAAGTCCTTGCCAACGCCTGTGTCTTCAAGAGTTTTACTAATTTTATAATTTTATCCTCCAGCAGATATATATAGGTTTTGATTCATCTTAATTTTCTATGCATAGGTCTTGATTCATCTTAATTTTATTTTAATGCAAGGTGAGAGATATGGGACTAGATTTATTCTTCTGCATGTAAATCCATTTTTCTTATGTCATTTGTTAAATTTTCTCTCCAGTAAATATTTTCAGACCCTTTGTCAAAAATCAGATGGCTAAAGGTGCATAGGTTGTTACTGAATCCTCAATTCCACTCCATTGTTTAAATTTTCTGTTTTCATAATAATACCACGTCATTTTTATTATTGTATCTTTGTTGTATAACTTGAAATTTGGGATTGTGGTGTCTCCAGCTTTCTATTTTCCTTTTTTTGGTCAGGATTGCTTTGGATCTTCCAGTTATGTATGAATTTTATAATTTCTTTTCTATTTCTATAAATAATTTTGTTAATATTTTTATTGGAATTCAATTAAATGTAAATATCATTTTAGTAATACTGTCATTTCCTGCCTATTTAGGAATGAAAGTGTCTTTCCATTTTCTAATGTTCTCTTTAATCTCTTTTTTCAGAGTTCTATAGTTTTCACTATGGGGGTCTTTCACTTCCTTGGTTTATTTAATTCCTAGGAATTTATTTTTTTGAAGCTACCATGAATGAGATTCTTCCCTTGATTTATTTCTTGGTGGGTTAATTTCATCTGTAAAAACATTATTAATTTTTCATTATTAGTTTTTCATTACTATTATTAAATGTTTGTAGTAAATAATTTTTAAAGTGTTTGTGGGGAATTGTTCCATCTACATAACATTTTAATTCCTTTTTTGTCTCCCCTTTCCCTTCCTTTCCTCCCCCTTCCACCTATCTCTTGATCTCCTTCTTTTCGTACATGTTTGCAGTTCATAATGTTTATATTCCTTGTGCAGAGTTGGTATGTGTACATAACATATCTTAATTCCTTTTTTTATCCTCTTTCCCTTCCCTTCCCCTCTCCCCCTCCATCTCTTGACCCCATTCCTCTTTGACAAAGATCTTCCTATTTCCTTTTATGTAGCTTTTATTTTGCATTTATTTCTGCTTTGGCTTTCTCATGTAAGGGACACTATGTGATATTTAACCTTGTGTATCTTATTTATTTCACTTAACATTATAGTCTCAAGGTGCATCCATTTTTCTATATGGAGACCTTGTATCCTGACACTTTCTTGTTTTTTTTGTTTTGTTTTGCTTTGTTTTACCTAAGAGTCTTTGGTGGAGTTTTTGATATTCTATGTTACAGATCATATCATCTACAATTAAGAATTTTTTTTTTACTTCTCCTTTTCCTTTTTGAATCTTTCTTTCTATATCTTTCCTGATTACTCTGGTTAATATTTTGAGTACTACCCTGAACAGGAGTGGTAAAAATGACTCTGTTGTCTTGTTCCTTAATGTTTGGTGAATGTTTTCAAGATTTCCCTATTTAGGAAGAGATTTTGCAGTGAGCTTGCTGTAAAATGACTTGTATAATTTTAAGGTAAGTTCCTTCTACCCTCAATGGTTTTATCATGTAGGAATGTTGAGTTTTGTCAAGTGCTTTTTTTCTGTGCCTATTGAGATGCTGATATAATTTTTATCCTTCCGTTTGTGTGGTATATAACATTTATTGATTTGTGTATGTTTAACCGCTCTTGCATCTCTAGGATTAAATCAAATAGGTCATGACTTATGATTGTTTTTATGATTCGTTGCATTCTTTTGCAAGTATTTTCTTGAGAATTTTTGCATCTTTGTTCATTAAGGACCTTAATCTGTAGTTTCCCTTTCTGTTGAGCTTTTTCTGGCCTGGTCTTAGGGTACTACTATCTTCAAGATATGAATTTCACATTCTTTTTTGTGTGTATGTGTTTTCAATTTTATGGAAGGGCTTAAGAATATTGGCCTTTGTTCTTTGTGTGTTTACTAAAATTCAGTGGTGAATCCATGAGGTTTTGAGCTTCTCTTAGTTGGTAGGGTTTTCTCAGTATCTCTATTTCATAGCCTGTTATTGGTCTATTCATGGTTTTATACCTTCTTGTCTCAATTTTGGTACTTTACATGTGTCTATAAATTTATCCATTTCTCCTAGATTCTCAAATTAAGTGGAATATAATTTTTTGAAATAGTTTCTCATAGTCTTCTGGATTTTGTCAGTGTTCACTGTGAATTTCACTTTTTCTTTTCTAACTGCATTGATATGAATCTTTTTCTTTTTTTTTTTGGTAAGTGTGTTAAAGCTTTACCAGTCTTACCTTTTCAAAGAATCATCTTTTAGATTCCTTTTTAATTGTACTTTTCTTTCCATCCCAATTTTATTAATTTTCACACTATTTTTATCTTATGAAAAAATGAAACAAAATTTCAAAACAAAATAATAAAAGAATGGCAGTAGTTAATACACTGTGTATCATCATCCCCAAAGTAATTACTCAAAGTACAAGATGTAAACCAAAAAGATTCTTACAAAAAAGAAACAAACATTAATGCAAAGCTTTCTTTTCGATACACGTGTTCTTTATAATTTCTTTCCTTCTTTAAGTTTTGGATTTATATTGCTTGTGTTTTTCTAGGAGCTTTTGGTGACTCATTAGGATTTTATTTGTGTGATTGCTCTATTTTTCTAATGTAGGCATTCATAACTCTAAACTTCCCTCTTATACAAGCTTTCGGTATGCTCCATATGTGTTCCATTGCATTGTGATGCAATGGTCATTTGATTATAGGAAAATGTTAATGTCTTCCCTGAATATTTCTTGACTCACTGATTACTCATGCATGTTTTGTTTAATTTCCAAGTGTTTACATAGTTTCTTTGCTGTTGGTGTCTATTTTCATACCTCTATGATCTTATAGTATGAAGGTCGTTATTTCAATTTTTTTTTGTGGATCAGTATGAATCACATATTTATCCATACGTGTATATCAGTATATACATATTTGAAAACCTAGGCTTAAGCTATACAAATTACAATCATTTCATGTACATTTTGTGTATATTCAATGTCTATAAGGATAAATCTACCAAACTATTGAACATTTTCTTATATAAATACTATATTTAACTATCCTTACTAGATTTAGGTTATTTCTAATTTTTAAAAAATTAAATAATCATGCTTTCTAGATATGCATAATCCAGTGAAAATGAATCTCATGCTAAAAGGTGTATGTGGTGGTTTGTGCGCAAAGTGTAAGTCAAGTTTAGCTAGCCTAAATCTGTTACTGGTGAGTCCTTTTTCAATATAACTGGGCCCCACAATTCACAAATTTTTGTAGAGTTTGGTAATCTCTGAAGAACAGTAAATTAGTTGTAGTTGGAAATAGAATAGTGTTCTGGTTTTCAAATGTTGTTCCACAGAAACATAAAAATGATAAGAATTTGTATTTATTTAATCATAATTTGGCCCATGATGTCGTCTATTTTATAGAAGATTCTGTGTGTTGCTGAAAAAAACTGTATTTTGTTTCTGTTGAATGAGACACTCTGTAGATATGTTAAGTCTATTTGTTTGATGATGTCCTTCAACTGACTTTTTTGTTGATTTTTGCCTGATAGGCCAGTTTTTTGGGGGATGAGTGTAGGGTATTGAATCCCCAACAGTGACTGTATTAGTATCAATTTGTTCTTTCATATGCAGTAGTTTTTGTTTCATAAAACGTAGTACATCAAAATTTTATCCACATATATTTATCAGTGTTCTCTATTTCTGTTGAACTGCTTCTTTTACCAGTATGGTATGACTTTTTTTTATCTTTCCTGATGAGTTTTAACTAGAAGACTCATTTGTCTGAAAATAGGACAGCTACTCTTTCTTGTTTTCAGGCTGTTGTTGTACAGACCATCATTTTGCTTTCTTTTCCTTTCAGCTTGTTTGTGAATGAAATTTGTCTCTTTAAAGCCATATATGCTTGGGGTTTGTTTTTTGCTAAATCTGTCCATCTGTGTCATTTGTTTGGGGAGATAGGGTCTTCTACATTGGGAATTGTTGCTGAATCATAGTTACTGAATCATATTTACTGAATATTGTCATCGCATTATTTTTCCAGTGAGTATTTTTTCCTTTCCTTTTTTTTGTTTCTTTGTTTATTTAACTATTCCCCCCATTAGATATTCCTTCTTCTAGGCTTTTAGGTGATATTGTCCGCATTATTTCTAAAATTCTTTGGGGTACTTTTGGCAGTGGGGCTGGATTTTCATGAATTTCTTTAGATTCTTTTAGTTGTGAAAAAAACTTTGTTTCTCAATCAGTTATGAAGGAGAAATTTTCAGGATACAGTAATCTGGATTTGAACTATTTTTCATTGAAGCAATGAAAAAATTCACTCCATGATCTTCTTGTCTTTAAATTTTGCATGTACATATATTATTTGTAACTAAAGAAATTTAAAATTACATGATATATGTAAAGAGAACAGATAATTTCTTTCACTCTGTCATGACATAAGAGCTGCTTGAACTAAAATGAGCTAAGTTAAAAGCAGCACTGAAATACAAACAAACCATATAGGCTCACTGGAGACTTCAGGAAACAGTAGATTTTTCAAGCAGAAAACACTGTAGAATAATAAAAGAACACTATGCATATGAGGTTATAAGAATCATTGGGTACACATCGAGGTTTTCTTTCTTTCATTTACAATAGACAATAGATATTTGTTGATTTAAGTATAGAAATATAATATAAAATAATTTAATGTATACATTTATGCATTGCATTTTGTTATCATCGTACCCAAACTGCCATAACTTAACATTAAAACTTGAAAATATATTCAATGATCTGTAAGGAAAGAAAGAAAAAAAAGGTCACAAAATTTGACATTATATTTCACTCACAAAATATATGAAGTAACACCGAATTAGCAAGATATTGCCTTCATTTGTGCACAGTATAAAGTAATTTAGTAAGCGTTCTGATCTAATAGTAACCAACAAATATTTGTATAACCCATACTATATCTAGTAGCAATTTGAAAACAAATAATATGAGCCTTATAGGAAGAAGAAACTGGAAGAAGTAGGAAGGTTCATCGTAAAGTATTATAGGTCAAGTTGATGAGAAGTAAAATTGATCTTTTATATTTTGGCCCTAAAGATACACACACACAAACACACACGAATGTTTTCAGGGATTATAAGTTTGTTAATTCTTCTTTTCTTTAGTGAAAGTATCTACTGGGTACCTAAGATTGTAAGTAAGGCATTTAATATCCTTGAAGAGATAGACACAGAACAAAGAGGGCTTTCTTAATCTAGTGACCCGATAGGGAGAAAACATGGAACGACAGGGAATCAAGAGACAGAATATTCTAGGTCTATGTTCTCAACATTGGGACCAGTTCTTAGTGACCTGGGTTGTGGTTTGAACCACAAAATTGCTTATTCTGTTATTCAGATTAAATCCTAATGAAAGTAAAAGGCTCCATATATTCTGCCCTGTCATCTGCTGATCTGTAGACCTACTGCTATTTCACCTTACTTACTGGACTCCACCCATATTTCTCTTCTTGCTTCCTTAGACCATGCCAGATATCTTCTAGTTCTAAGATTTTAGTTCCCTCTCCATCTCTCTGGAGCACTCATCTGCTTATAATGTCATCTTACTCCTTCATTTTCTTTAAATGTTACATCCTACTTAAGAGCTTTCTTGAGTAATCTGTTTGAAAAACAGTATATCTTCAGTTCCAAAGCAACTGTCTGCTTTCCCTAGTCATTACCACTAAAAATATTAGTTATTTATTTATTTTCCTTATTTAATATTAATCCACCATGAAATTGTTAGAACCATGAAAGCAGAAAATTTTCACTGTTGATAAGCTAGCATTTAGCACTGTGCTTGACAAATGGCACATGTTTCATACATATTTTTTCATGACTATTACCATGACAAAACCCTACCATAGTTCTCTAATAATTAAAATACACTTTATAGTTGGAAGAAATATGTCAATTTTAAAATAGTGGAGTCCCAAAACATTTTCAAGTATAAATATATACTTAATATTTTAAAAGGTAGTATTCGAAAATAGTATACATGATATTGGGATAAAAGTCAATCCAAGGGTTTTCTAATATTTTAAATATAATGTCATTCAATAAATTATATTCATATTCCACACTGGGAAAGATGCATAGAGGAAGCTGCATTTGGTTGGTGTCAACTGACTGAGAAGCTCTAGTAACCAAAATCCTTCTTGGACTTTCCCAATGTTAATGAATCCATGTCTATAACCAAGTCAAGGTACACTAAGTGGGAATTGTACTAATCATTTTTATTAAAATGAATTAGAACCCCATTTTACTATTTAACCAGTGGGGGGAAAATCTTACTGTACTCAAGTACTTAATAAAACAAGGACAAACAAAATTACAAGGAAAAAAATTTTTCCTAGAAAGTAATGAACTGACTAACATAACACAATGTAATTTAAAAACTTCCAATGAGTACAAATCCTAAGAAAAGCAAAATAAGAAGCCCGGAAAAGTATTTGTATTAATTTACAAAGAGCTGTGTAATCAAGAGACAAAATAAGAAAAGTAGGCAAAAAGTGGAAATTTACAGAGTAATAGAACAAGATCACTGCTACATATGTGAAAAGAAGTGAAAAGTGGTTCTCAAACTTACTTATAATAATAAATAAAATATAATTTAAATTGTTAAAGTACATTTTGTGTAGGTGATGATTTGGGGATACAAACTTCTTGAGTTGCTCAGCTAAGGTGGCATTTATTTTATTGATTCTTCCTTCACTATGCTTACATTGATTCTACTTATTCAAAATGATATTTTTCCATATGACATAAATAAAGTAATGAATAGGTTTAATATTCAAATATGGCATCCCTCCAAGTCTCTGAAAATTCATTTCCATAATTTACAATTAAACAGGTGGGTCTCGTTTTTTCATCTAATCCACAACTCTATGTCTCTGATTTGAAAAGACTGTTTACATTAAAGATTTTACTGAAAGATATATAATATTTCTGTTCATTTGGGTTTTTTCCTAATTTTTTTAATTTTCTAATTCCCTTTATTAGTAATGTTTGTGATACACAGTGAATGAATGCATTCATCACAGAGCGCTGATACCAGAACATATTGCACCTTAGTCCTCTTTACTTTGCCTTTCCTTCATCCCACCTCCTTCCATCTATAGATCCTTTTTCCCTTTGCAATTTTCCTAATTCTTGTTTGCTACTTGTTCTTGTTTCCTAATTCTTGTTTTCTACTCTTTCTCTTCTCTCTGTAGGATTGTCTTCAATATCATCTACAATGTACACAAACTTGCTTTTGCCTGGAAAGACATACCTCACTGGCAAAGACAGACACTGAATGTGAAAGGATGGAAAATGTTATTTAATGGAAATGGAACCTGAAAACAAGCTGAAGCAGCTATATGCATACCTGACAAAGCCCCTATCAAGTCAAAATTAGTAATAAGACAAAAGAAGGATACTGCAGATTGGTGAAGGGAATAATCTACCAATAAAATATTATACTAAGAAAAACTAAAATATAGCATATACAGGAACCTAATAACCTCAATGTATGTAAACACTGTATGTCCTAAACATGAGCTAAGAATAATAATAACAAGACTGAAAAGGGTGAAAGGGGATTAAGAGGCAGAGAATGGAAGTTGAGTGTGAGGAGAAGATTAAAAAAAACTGTATTATGAACACGTACCTACACCACAAGATGAATATTAACTTCATGTGCTGCAAACATACTCTAATAAAAACTGTTATCAGGGAAAAATATATATATGGAATATTGGTGCATTCAATTTCATTAAACAAACATACTCAACAAAAAGGAATGAAGACTTCTCAATAAAGTTATAATGAATCAATTCAGTGTCTTACTCAGAGATAAGTGATTGTAACAAAAATTCAACAATGAACCATCTGAGTTAAATCCTCTATAGATCAAATAAACTTTGCAGACATCTATAGAATATTATACCCAACAACTGCAGGATGCAAATTTTTCTCAATAATTCATTGAATTTTCTCCTAAATAGACTATATTTTAGGCCATAAATAAAGTATTAACAAATAAAAATTAGAATAATCTCATATATCTTATCAGATCACAGTGGAATGAAACTAGAAGTCAACAGCAAGAAAAGCCATAGATGAAACTCTACAAGCATACAGAGATTAAACAATACAAGCTTTAACAAAAACTGGGTCATTCAACAAATCAGAATGAAATTTAAGGGTGGGGATTTAGCTCAGTGGTTAAAGTGCTTGCCTTGCAAGTACAAGGCCCTAAGTTTGATCCCCAGCACAAAAAAAAAGAAAGAAAGAAGGAAAGAAAGAAAGAAAGAAAGAAAGAAAGAAAGAAAGAAAGAAAGAAAGAAAGGAAGAAATTTAAAATTCCTAGAGGCAGAGGAAAATGAAATACATTTAAGAATTTGTGGGATACACAGAAGATAGTCCTGAGAGGGCAAATTATAGCTGTAAGTGCATACATCAAAATATCAGGCAGATCTCAAATAAATATTTTAATGATGTATCTCAGTGTCTTAGGAACACAAGGAAAAGCCAAACTTAAAATTAGTAGATGGAAAAACATTTTAAAAATCAAACAGCCGTGCTATCAAAACAGCATCAGGAAGCCTGTATAGTGGACTATTCCAGTACAACACTCGATCAGCCTAAAGTCCCTCTTAAAAACAGTCCTCACTTTCACAGCTGTAAAAGTTTCTCTTCTCCTTCTCATTCTTATTACAAGAGATCTCTGTTAATTGACCTATAAAAAGTTCCGACTAGTCTATTTACAGTTACCAGCCTCAAAACAGTAAAAATGTTACAGTAGTTCAACTAGGCCAAATACATCTGAGAGTGCACTCTAATTTAAATGTAATAATCTTGTATATGTTTGTTCGTCTATTTGTTCGGTGTGTGTTAATAACTGGTTAAAACACCTGCAGCTGCTTTGTTTAAGAAAAATATGTTTTTGAGCTCAAAAATGACTTTTTTTTGCTCTTTTTGAGGTTTCCACGGAAAACCATTTGTATAAGTTTTCAGGGTAGCCAAACTCATTTAAAATGTTACCAGATGAAGACTGACAGGCTTGAGGCTTTCACTGGAATAACAGCCTTAAAGTTTGGTAACATAAAGGTTGCATATGATTCAGGTTAATATGTATGTTTTTCTGTGTTACTGTTTAAATATACATTACCCTCCAAAAGTTTTACTTAAGTCGGCTTATAGATATGTAAACACTCAAGACATTATCTCAAATGCTGGTGGTCCATATAGTAGGCTAATTTAAATTACACGGCAAGGGTAAAGATGTCTTTAAAGTTAGTAACATATTTCTATTCGGGTTGTTAGGTAACCAAGATAATATCAAAAGATTGGCCTTATACATGCAGTGTCTTGGTACATTTGACCTCTGGTAGGTCGGGAGTTGTACTTCTCCTATAGCATCAGGACACAATGAGAGGACTGTTGTCTCTGAACCAGGAAGCTAGCCTTGGACAGATCTGAAATCTTCCAGCACCTCTATTTTGTACTTCCCAGCCTCCAGACCTGTGAGAAATAAATTTCTATCATTTATAAATTCAAAAATAAAATAAGAATAAAAAGGGGGAAATGGGAACTAGCAGAGATGGGAGGGAGGAGGAAGGGAGGGGATTAAAAAATAAACAAGCTGTATTGTATGTATGTACCAACTCCTCAAGATGATTATAAAATAAAAGTTAAAAAGGATACTTTACAGACTACTAGGCACCTATTCTCAACTAACATTTATTCCAAGAGATCTAAAGTATCATTGAGGCTCTTCAGTTAGAGTATGGGCATATAGAGATCAGGTGATCAATGGAGTTTTAGCCAATATCTGACTCACTGTGGATCATGTGGGTCCCCAAATACACCCTGTGTCATTTCCCCAGTTCCAGAAGGCATCATTGGAATATATATACTTAGTACTTGGAATAATTCCTACATTGGATGCCTAAACTGTGGAATGAGGGTTAGCATGGTTTGAAAGGCCAAATAGAAGCCATTAGCGTTTCTTAGACCTGGGAATATGACTAAAAGACTTTGCTACCAGAGAAGCAGAGTCATTGCCAAAACTGTAACTGATCATGTGGCTCAGAATCCCTTTGAACTGACTTGTGGGAGAAATTTTCAAAGATCTGAAGATGGTTGTTAGAAAAGGCACACAATGCTGTCAGCCAAGCTGTATGGAAGATTCTGGTCAGAGCCCAGAATGGCAGAATGCTGCTAGAAATGCAGACAATAAAGACTAGGCTCAAGACATTTCAGTTGGTAACAAGGACTCCATCGCTGGATGGGCTTGAGGCCATGTCAGTTATCCTCTGGGACAAAATTTGCATAG
Source organism: Hystrix cristata (assembly GCA_004026905.1). Taxonomy (NCBI): domain Eukaryota; kingdom Metazoa; phylum Chordata; class Mammalia; order Rodentia; family Hystricidae; genus Hystrix; species Hystrix cristata. The sequence continues at coordinate 9,089 of PVJO010004261.1, read as the reverse complement.
GTTTGCCCATGTCTTAACAATTTGCAGAAGACTGAGAGTAATGGAGGTGGACTAAATACCGTGGTGGAGGAAATTTCAAAGCAGTCAATGTTTCAGGCTGTGCCATATGTACTTTTTCGACAATTACAAAAAAAAAAAAAATAGTGGAATTGTGCCTATGTCCAAAGACTTTGTGGAAGAGACAACTTCAGAGTGGTGACTGAGGATATCTGCTGGAACAAACATCAAATTGGTGAAGTGGTTAAAGTGCTGCATGATTTCTTTTGGCTGCTTACAGTAAATTACAGAAAAGATAAATGATTTAAATTGAGATTTATAACTAAGAAAGGAACACAGAAAGTCTGTATGACAGCATCCTGACCATGTAAAGAATAGGGTAGTGTTTTCCAGAGACAGTACTAAGGGTCTGACCAAGTGATCACTTGCTAAAGAGATTAGCATGGATATAAGAAGATACAGAATCTACTCATCAAGACAGTTAGAGAATGACCCTGAAGGCATTTCAGAGATATTCAAGACAAGAGAAGGCCTTGAGGGAAGATTTCCAGAGAGTCATCTGCATACCTTGGTGCTCAGTGCCCTGCACCACCATAATTCAACCAGTAGAGTCCTAAGGTGGCCCTTTCAGCTTCACCGATTGCTCAACTGAGCCTGAGTGCATTTTGATTTGTTTCTCTGGAAGTCATAAGCAATAAGGCTTCTTGGTGTAAATGAGGTATCAATCCTCACGCACACAAAGTTCATGGGTTTTGGGGCCAAGGAATCCACTTAGACTTCGAATGATGTCATAAAGTCTCAAGGTCCAGGCAGAGACTGGGCCTTTAGGAGTAAGACCACTAGAGGGAGTACCTACTGTGCATAAAGACCAATATAGGTAATTTTGTAAGTAGATTTAATAGCATGATTACAATTTCTTTTTTCTTTTCAGAAAATATGCAGGTGCACAAAACTTATACATTTTACATTGTGTACATAATATATGGAAATATCACAGCATAACAGTAGATGGACATAAAGAAGTCTAGGAAGGTGATGTTGACAAGGTGGCAGAAAATGAGACCCCTTTTCATAACAACAAGAATTTGGCAAACATCCATGGACAAAAGTGTTTCTGTGGGAAAATTTGGGACACAGGTAGGAAGTTGCAAAAACCTACTGGACCCCTGGGCTGTTCAGAGTGCTGTTCAGAGAAGGCATGGCTGAAGACTATGGTGCAGATAATAGCCCCAGAAATGGCCTCTTACCCTTAGGACAAGGCTCAATTTCTGTTTAGCCTTGGTCCTGCCACCAGAACCTTCTGCCAAGGCACTATGGAAGAATGGCACAGATTTGCTGTAGTTTTCAAGCCCACTCATACCAGTCCTGGCAATGGACCCTGAAGTAGCCCTCTAACTAGCGTCTAGCTCCTCACGACTGCACTTAGAAAGTAGTTGTGCCTGCCAAGGCTCCATGTGTGAGACATCTATTTGTGCTTAAAAATCACAGTAGGATGTACCCGTGTCCTTGCACCAGAAGCAGATTTGAAAACCTCAGTCTTCTCTATAGACACTGAGGCAGCCCTGAGACTCCAGCCAGTCATAACCATTCTGGAAAGTGAATCATGCATGCCCAGTGACGCAGACAGACATATATTAGGATCCTTTCTGTGGTTCAGAAAGATGTCACACCTGTCTGCATAAGTGGCAGTAGGCCCCCAATCTCTGAATCTAATGATGGACACCTGTCCCAGCATCGACCCTACAGGCCAAGGTCCTAGAGGCATTCTATACTGTCCATGGACCAGATAGGATCTGCTACTTAAGCCACCAGAAACAGGCCAATCCACTAAGACCCCTCTACAGATGGACCTGGTAGCAGTCACATAATCTGGCTATAATCTATGTAATTGTAATCCTGGATGTCATCGCATCAGTATGGGAGCCCAATGGAAAAGCTTTATACTTGCAAAACCAGTCTGAAAAGACTGGAAGAAGTATCTGTGCCTTCAAAGGCAAGGCTACATAAATAACAAATTATCAGGCAAATATGAAATAACAAACCTGAAAACTCCAGTAACTTAACCAAAATGAATGGAGATCTACAAATTTACTAACAAAGAATTCAAAATAAACATCTTAATGCAGCTCAATTAGGTATACGAGAACACAGGTAGAGAAAAATAAATACAGAAATTCTAGAATTCCAGGACTCATTTACGGAAAAAAAAATACAGTAAATAACTTCGACATAAGACTTAATCATGCAATATTAAGAATCAGTGAAAAAGAATATAGCATGTTTGAACCTATACAGAAAGAGGAACAAAATGAATATAAATTTTTAAAAAGCAAAGATACAATACAGAATCTAAGACTAGATCAAGCAGATATATACACAAACTATGAAAATTTCAGAAGTAGAAGAAAAATAGAATGGTGCAAAACATTTTAAAAATAATAACTGAAAAATTTCAAACCTGGGGTGAGATATGGATATCCAGATTTATGAAGCCAAAACAACTGCAAAAAGATTAATGGAAAGATGATCAACTGAAAGAACACAACTGCAGAACACGGGATAATTGTAGGCAATAATAAGCATAAATAAGGACAAAGAGGTATAATAGATAATATGCAAAGAAAGGTAATATCCAAAAGAGAGGTGAACTAGAAAGGGAGAAGGGAGAAAAGAAGGAAGGGGAAAAGAAAAGAAAGGAGCAAGGGAAAAAATGGAAAAAAATGTAAATAAACCTGCTGTAAATAGGGAAGGTTGGGGGAGCAGAAGGGAGGGATGGGGAAGAGGGGGGGAAAACCAAGTTATGTCATCTACAGGTACAAAATAACCATGATGAATGTGATCAATGTACTGATACATGTTCTTGGTAAAATAAATAAATAAATAATAAAGACTTTTGAAAGGAACAACAGAAGAGATATATGTCACATGCACAGGAAATTTCCTATGCTAACAGTGATCTTTTCCACAGAAAGCACACAACCTGGAAGGGAGTGAAAAGATATATTGAAAGTAATCAAACTTTAGAAATCCAGCAATCGCACAATACTTGGGAAGAATGTTTTCCAAAAATGAAAAAGATTTAAACATATTCGAATACAAATAAAAGTTGAGACAATTCAACATCACTACTCTTGCCTTTTAAAATATGTTAAAGAAGCTCATTGAATTGAAAAACCTGGTACCAGGTAACAGCATGAATATGGATAAAATTATAAAACTCATTATTTTCAGACATATGTGTAGTTAAATTCAGAATACTTAAATATTATAACCATGGTTTGTAAATCAGTATTAACCAAGAATAAATATTGTAATGGTAATGCATTAAAATAACCAATGGTACAATAATTTAATAGATTCACAATATACATAAGGTAAAGTAGTTTAAACTCTGTTTTTATGGGTAATTAAAGTAGAGTTTTTGCTGGCAAAAGGAGATAGGTTTCTATCAGCTTAAAATAGAATGCTAGAAATTTAAGGTGTTCTTGTAAACCGCATGGTAGTTACAAAGAAATACCCTGTGGTAGATAAAGGTAAGGGCGAAGGAAACAAGACATATTGACAGGATGAAAAGAGAGAAAGAAAAGGAAAAAAACCACAAAAGTCAGAAAAAATATAGATATATCCTTCTCTACCTAAAATTACTTTGCATGTAAATTTATTGTGTTAGTATTCTGTTGCTGTATCAAATACCTGAGATAATTCCTCTACAATGGAGAACAATTTAGTTTGACTCACAGTTTCAGAGGACTCAGTCCATGGCCAGGTGTCCCTGTCTCTTTTAGCCTTCGATGGCACAGTACATCATGGTAAGATCACATGGTGAAGGGACCTTCTTCACTCTGCTTGCTTCCTGTCTTCCATAAAATGAAGATTCTGTCTACCAGTTTTGCCTACTAAGATGTACTGTGCTGCCAAAACAACAGAACCAAATGATCCTGGACTGAAACCTCTGAAACTGTAAGGCAAACTAAACATTTCCTCATTTTAAATTGTTTGTTGCAGGTTTGTTACAGTAATGGAAAGCTGACTAACACAGAGAAGAGTAAGAAGTGTGGTTGTTGTTGTCACTAAACCTAAAAATATGCTTCAGATGATTTCATCAATGGTTTGTGAGAGGAATTTGAAAAGAAAATATTGGAGAAGCAAGCTAGAGAGGCATATAATGTTGTAAACAAAGCATATTGGGTGATACTGGTGAAGACTCAGAAAACAAGAATACTGGTTAAAAGTGTGGTTAGAGAAGAGATCAAGAATAGCAAAAACAACCCTAAGCAACAGAGGAAAGTCAGGGGGCATCACAGTCCCCAATCTAAAATTATACTATAAAGCTACAGTGATAAAAACAGCATGGTACTGGCAAAAGGACAGACCTGAGGATCAATGGAATAGATTGGAGGATGCAGAAACAACTCCAAATACACTCATATGCTTCATCTTCGGCAAAGGAGCCAAACACCCTCACTGGAAGAAAGAAAGCCTCTTTAACAAATGGTGCTGGAAAAATTGGCTTGCCACATGCCGAAAACTAAAACTAGAAACATGCCTCTCACCATGTACTGAACTGAGATCAAAGTGGGTCAAAGATCTAAACATTAAAGCAAAAACACTAAATTTACTGGAGAATAGAATAGGAAGAACCCTCAAAGACATAGGGGTTGGAAAAAAATTTATGGACAGAACACAGACTACATGGGAAACAATACAAAGAATCAGTGCTTGGGACCACATGCTAGTAAAAAGCTTTTGCATAGCAAAAGAAATCACCAATAGAGCCGGAAGAAAAGCCACAGAATGGGAAAAAAATTTTACTAGCTATCCATCAGACAAAGGTCTAACATTTAGAATATATAAAGAACTCAAAAAAATTAAACCTCCCAAATTCAAAGACCCAATCCAAAAATGGGCAACTGAAATGAATAATCATTTCTCAAATGAAGAAATAAAAATGGCAAATAATTATATGAAAAAGTGTTCAACATCACTAGTTATTTGAGAGATGCAAATCAAAACAACGTTAAGATTCCATCTCACTCCAGAAGGAATTGCATCTACAAAAAAATCAACCAACAACAAATGCTGGAGGGGCTGTGGGGAGAAAGGAACCCTCCTCCACTGTTGGTGGGAATGCAGACTGGTCCAGCCACTGTGGAAATCAATATAGAGATTCCTCAAAAAACTAGAACTAGAGGTTCCATTTGATCCAGCTATTCCCCTACTGGAGATCTTCCCAGAAGAGTTAAAATTGTCATACCACAGAGATATATACACAACCATGTTTATAGCAGCGCAGTTTGTAAAAGCTAGGTCTTGGAAACAACCCAAATGCCCAACGACCAATGAATGGCTAAAGAAGATGTGGTTTGTCTACACAATGGAGTACTACACTGCCATAAAGAAGGACAAACTAGAGTCATTTGTATGTAAATGGATGTTCCTTGAGAATATACTTAATAGTATTTCACTTAATAGTGAAATAAATCAGACACTCATAAGCACACATCGAATTTTTTCTCTGATATGAGAAACCATAAATGTAAATAAGGACAAAGTAGTGTAACGGATATTATATAAAAAGAAGATAATATACAAAGCAGAGGAGTACTAGAAAGTGGGAAGGGGGAAAGGCAGGAAGGGAAAAAATGGAAAGAAAGGGGAAAGGGAAATCATGGAGAATTGTAAATAAACCTGCTGTAAATAGGGATGGAGGGAAGAGAAGGGAGGGGAGGGTAGAGGGGGGAGAACCAAGAGACACCATGTACAGGTACAAAACAAACATGATAAATGTGATCAATATATGTACAATGTACCAATACATGTTCTTGGTTAAAAAAAATTTTAAAAAATGTGGTTAGTAAAAATTATGGTCACGAGGCTCCTATGAAAATAAGTATTCTAAAAAAAAAACAGAAAATAAGTATTCTATTGAGAATTAGACTAGAAGTTGCCCATGTTATATTCTGGCAAAGAAGTTGTCACTATTTTGTGCATGTTCTGAAACTTTACATGAGGCTGAGATTAAAGATGAGGGACTAATTAATCTGGTAGAGCAAATATAAAGGTGATACAGCATTCAGGGGAAGCAGCACGTGTGCTGATGGCTTCTTTTAGCGAGATTTACATGAGAATTAGGAGGAAAAACTAGCGTGGAAAGATTTGAAAAATTTGTAGTTTGGTCAGTGAACTACACATATAAAATTCCTCCCGAAGAAAGAGCATATACAAAATACCTGCCAAAGGAGTATATATAAAATTCCTGGTAAAGTAGGTGTGGTTGTTAAAGAAATTAGTGTCATTAGAATGAAACCAAGTACTTTGCACTAGGAGAATAGGGAAGATCCCTTGAGGTCATTTCAGGAATTGGTGAGATACCATCCGAAGAAATTGCAGAGGTGTGAAAGTTTAAATTCATTTTTAGAGGTATTCTTTTGAGGAGAGAGCACTGTGGGGCAAGCTGCTCACCCAGGGCTGCCTCAATAATTGTTTCTTTGAGATTAATATCCCTGTTTTCACCCATCAAAGCACTGAGAGCAGCTACAGACTCAAATTGGTAGACCTAGGTCCAGCTCATGCCAGCGTCAGACAATGGCATTGACCCAAGATGCTGGTTTTGCAGACACACAGATAACGAGAGTTATGAGATCACAAAACGCTCTACTAATATTCTAAAGAAAACCTGGGAGGTCATCAAGTATGAGGCATTTAAATTCCAAAAAAAAAAAAAAAGGAAATAGTTGATGCAGGATTAGAAGGAATACCATTGTAGATGAGGGGGCAGAGGGAGGAAAGGCAGAGAATGTAATAAGGAATGAAAACAATATATGTTATATGCATGCATTAAAATGCTAAAAAATCTTATTAGTCTTTATAATTAATATGCACTATTAAAATTAAAATGATAGAAATCGAGTGCTCCGACATTAGATGCATATAGGCATTAACAATTGCTATGTTACTTGGCTGAATTGATTTCTCCTTCCTCATCTCCAGTAGTATTCTTTCTAATTCTGTCATCTATTTCTTCTTTTTTTTTTAAATTTAAGTGCTTCATGAGAGAAAATATATGATATTTGGCTTTCTGAATCTGACTTATTTCACTTAACATGAGGGTCTCTAGTTTTATACATTTTCCTACAAATGACATGACTTTGTTCTTCTTTATGGTTGAATAATATTTCATTCTGGATATGTACCACATTTTATTTATCGGTTGATGGGTACTTTGGGTATTTCCACAGCTTAGAAACTGTGAGTTGTGCTTCAGTCAAAGTGGGTATGCAGATATCCCCCAAGTACAATGTCACCAGTTTGGGGGAATATACTGAGAGCTGATACAGCAGAATTGAAAGGTATTTCTATCTTTAGTTTTTTAATATACTTCCATACTGATTTCCATAATGACTGTATGGTGTTACATTCCCACTGACAGTGTAGATGGGGTTCATTTTCTGTGCATCCTCACTAGTATTTGTTTATTTTTATTCCTGATTACAGCCATTATGACATGGATGAAACAGAATTTCACTGTAGGTTTGATTTCCATTTCCCTAATGGCTAACCACTTTTCCATATAATTATTAGCCATTTGTACTTCTTTTGTAAAGTTCCGTTCAATTGATTTACACGTTTATTTTTTCAGGTGTTTTTCTTGAACTCAAGTTTTGAGTTCTTTCTATTTTCTACAAATTAATCACCTGTCTGCAGAGAAGCTGACAAAGATTTTCTCCAATTCTGCACTGTCTCTTTGCCATGCTGACTTCTTTCTTTGCCGTGTAAAACCTTTCTAATTTGATGTAGTTCCCAGTTGTTGATTCTTGCTATTATTTTTCTGTGTTGTTGGAATTCTACTCAGAGACTTTATGTCTATGATGTCAAGTGTATACCATATGTTTATTTCTAGCAGTTTCGAAGTTTTAGGTCTTATATTTACATCATCGATCCATTTTGAATTAATTTTAGTACGGAGTGGAAGACAGAGATCTAGTTTCAGCCTTCTGCATATGCGTATCCAGTTTTCCTAGGGCCATTTGTTCTGAAGTTACTTTCTCTCCAACATATGTTTTTGGGCCCTTTCTCAAGAATGAAATGGCTATAGTTCTTTGAGTGTGTTTTAATGTCCTCTATTCTATTCCATTGGTCTGCATGTCATTTTTATAACAGTACCATATTCTTTTGGTTACTATGGCTTTGTAGTACATTTTGAAACCAGGTATTGTGATCTTGTGAGTCCATATAAATTTTCAGACTAGTTTTTCTACCTCTTTGAAGAATGCAATTGGTATTTGGTAGGGAATGTGTTAAATCTGTAGATCACTTTTGGTAACCTGGCCACTTAAACAATACTAATTCTGCCTATCCATAAGCAGGAGAGGTCTCTTTAGCTTGTCTTCTTCAATTTTTCTTCAGTGTTCTCTTATTTTCATTGTGGAGATAGTTCACATCCTTGATAAGTTTAGCTCCTATGTGTTTTATTTTACTTGATTTTATTTCTATATCTACTGTGAATGAATTTTTTTCTTATTTTTATTGGTGAATTCATCACTGGTGTTTAGGAAAGATATAAATTTTTGTATGCTGATTCTGTATGCTTCATTTGGCTTAATTTGTTTATCATACCTAATATTCTTCTGGTGGAGATTTTTGTATCTTCTAAGTAGAGGATCAGATTGTGTAAAAATAGTGATATTTTAACTTTTTCCTTTCCTTCTTATATCGCTTTTGTTTCTTTCTCTTGCCTAATTTCTCTGGCTAAAATTTCAAGTACTATATTAAATACAAAGGGTGAGAGGGGAAAGGCTTTCTTTGCTCCAAGTTTTAGAGCAAAGTACGTTCAGATTTTCCCCATTCAATCTGATGTTGGCTGTGGAATTTTCATATATATATCTTTTATTTAATTGAGGAAAGAACATCTAAGCCTTGTTACTTTGGAGTTTTTATCATGAAGAGATGTTCAATTTTTTAAAGATTTTTTTCTGCATCTACTGACATGATCATGTGTTTTTTTTAATCCAGCTTCTATTTCTGTGTCATATTATAATTTCTAATATATGTATGTTGAAACACACTTGCATCATTGGAATTAAACCAACATG
>PVJO010004260.1:0-112269 GCA_004026905.1 Hystrix cristata | reverse complement strand
GAAAAGTAACTAAAACACTTGCAATTCTGTTCTCATAAACCATGACTATGTTCATTTATTGGTGTAGCTCTTGACCTAGCACACAGTAGGTGCTCAGTAAATATTCCCTAACTGAGTGAAGACCAGGGACTCTTTGATTTGGTCCAATATGCTCATCCCCATGCTCTGCCTGCTGCCTCCCCCATCTTCCCCTGCCCTCCTTCTCTAGCTTGGCCTCTGCCATGCGATGGCCAGATGTGAGGTCGTGGTGGTGAAGGGGAGCTAAAAGGTAATAGCACAGCTCCCTCAATTTAGCAAGTACGGTTCTGACGCAAGCACGCAACACGGAAGCTGTGAGCTGGCTGTGTGCGGGCCACAGATCATTTCTGGTGGGGCATCAGTGTCTGCTCGGCAGCGTGTGTGTGAGACATGGTCCACTTCTCTAGGACATTAGAGGAAATGCAGGGGAGTGCATAAGGAACCTGAGTGTGAAGCAGGCCACCGCTCTCAGTTGGGAAGGCCGGCCGTCTCCACCGTGCCTGTCCTTTGTCTTGCATCCTTAAATCTGCAAGCAGCTGACTTCATAAATGACTCAGGCGCGAGCTGTCCAGATGGGAGAGCAGGCAAAGGCAGCCCAGAAACCAAGCAGGGGGCGCTGGCACCTGTGAAAAACCCGATGGAGATGAGAGAAGACGCCGGAAATGGCTCAGCAGGTCCGCACGCACAGCACAGCGGCCCCCAGTGAGTCCCTGCCGGCCTCCCTGGGGGTGGGACCTCACTTCCTCTCCATCTCCTCCCTCTCCCTGTCTCGCTCCCCTCTTGGCATCTTTAAAAAACACACATAGGCTGAAATCAATCCATCAAATGTCATTACAGATTTATTAAGCCTGATGTAGAAAGACATTTAACAGTAACATCTCCAGAAAGCATAAAAAGAGCACTTCTATTCAGTCTTGTGCTTTGAAAATCTAAATATATTTTTATCATATAAATAATTCTTTTCATGTTTTAAGTGCATCTGTGTTTTTTTTTTTTTCTTCTCTCCTTTAATTTTGTTTTTTTTTTCAATTGGCCAAAGCGGAAGTCGGCGTCGACTGCGATGAAACCATTTGCAAAGCTAACGGTGTTGGGAGGCGTGTCTCTGCTCTACTGTATCAGCTGGCTTCGGAAAGGCGGTTCAATATCTGCAGCATTAAAATGAGGGACAGCCTCCAGCAAAATCATAATCGAACACACCCAGGTCCTTAATGTCGGCAGTTGGGTTTCCTGATGTAAATTACGATAAGGTTTTGGATGGGAACAGTCTATTTCCAATAACTGCTGAGTGGAAATAAAAAAAAAAAGAGAGAGAGAGAGACTTTTTTTTCACCATAAAGGAAAGTTATCAGGTTTAAAAATGTAAATAATATACTTATAGAAACCTTTTTTGATGGAAGTGAGGGGCTCCATACAACCTTGGCTAGTGTGTTGTTAGGGTTACACAATAGCACAAAGAAGTAGTATCTATTATTTAGGGCTTTAATTACAGTTTTCAAAGTAGAATGATTTTCTTAAAAAAAAAACTCTTTACATGTAAAAAATAATGGCTTTTGTGATATAATTTAAGGGTTTTCTTCATCTCCACCATCAGAATTTATTTCTAGGGATGAAATTGTATTAAAACTCCTCTAACTCTCAGACAATTTTGATGCTGTCGCGTTGCACACAGGAGTACATCTTAAGTGCGTCCAGAGTCATTTTTATTCAGCATTCATTCTGAAATGTTGCTTTTGACCCGATTTAGGTGGTACTGGACATCATGACCAGACTGTTTATGATTAGGAGGGATGACAGGCTGGTGGCAGCAAGGGACAGAAAGAGAAGCACCTTTTCTAAAAATCCCTTCATTCTCTCCAAGCTGGAGAGACATTGTTTCCAGCTGGATCGTTTGTGGGCAGTGAGGACGAGGCAAAAAGCCTTTGGGAACTGCAGATAGTTACCGTAGCACTGAGGACAAGTGGCAGGATGATGGCGAGTGAAAGCAACTGTGGCCAGCCCAGGGAGGAATTTTCTAGATCCCAGAGCAGTGGGCATGGATGCCTATCTGTGATGAATCCATTTGGCCACAGGGTGGTATAATCTTCCTAGCAGAAAAGTTTTTTTCTTTTTCATCGCAAGGACAATTTATAATCATCAAAAACAAGTGAAACATGGTTTTGATTAAAACAGCCTGTTGGCTCAATAATCTCAGTAATTTTAAAAACATCCTTAATGCAGAAGAAGAACATCAATGTTAGGAATGGCCTGGGGCCTCATTACAACAGCAACCGAATAAATAAGGAGGAGAATCGCGAGGTCATAAAAACAAAATTAAGCTAATGTTTCAAATTTTGACAATTATGAATTCTTCTTCTAAGAAGACATTAAAAAAATTTTCAGGCACTATTAGATAAAATACAAAGAGGATAATTCTACATGGATGAGTTTGCAGTTTTCCCACGGGGTAAAGCATGCCTTGAAAGGAAATCTCTGAATTAGGACGTTGGTTCCTCCCTAGATCCAGCGATTGGACGGGTCTCATGCAGACAGACAAATGTGGTTCTTATATTTCTTTGTAAACTCAGATCTAATTCTTCCATAAACTATCGAAAGAGAATGATCAGGAAAAAAATTACAAGCATTTTTTTTTTTCTATACAAAAGAATCCCCATTGTGGGACAGTTTGGTAGGATACAGAAACAAAGCAAATATAACAAAATCTGTGTTCGTACATGGCAATATAGTTAGTATATACAAATATGTACAGTATAAAAATGCACGGAAGGCTTATGTTCCCAGCCATCCAAGCTGCATCGTACATGAGGAAAACAGCCTGGGTTTTCTTCCTAGTATACAGGCAAATGTTTTATATACAGCATGCAGGCGATAGAAAAGTAGTGCGCTTGCTCAGAAACATTCTACAGGTATAGTTGCAGTCATTTGTCTTTGAGAACGACCGGTCTGCTTTCCTAATACAAAAATGTGTTTGCCTTTCTTCGCTAGCAAAGAAGCACTTTTCCTTCAGACCAAGGATGAATGTGATCCTTGAAACTCTGACCCGTTTCTCCCACTGCCCTTTAGAAAAGAGACATACTCAAAAATCCAGAATGAATGCGAGGGGACATATACATAATGTGAACGTGTTGGATTCTGGATTTCTTAGAAAGTTACAAGAGCCCTGTGAAGCAAGAACTGGTGGACTGTTAACAGATTGTCTGATCAGCTTGCTTCTTGATTTTAAAGGGGTTGGAAGTAAACAATGCCTGGCTGTTTGGCATCAAAGTTGAAAGGGATTAGAAGACTGTCTTCAGAGACCAAAAAGTATATGATAACTGGGCTATACTGACATTTAAGAGTGCTGGACCAAATGAGATTATTATTACTTTTTTGCATCAGTGTTTTTGACTTATATTACATGTTCTTAGCATCTGAATCCAAAATACTGTATTTTAGGACAGGAATGTTTCTGTAGTATTTATCTCAATATAGAACGAGTACAGTTTTTACTTTTTCTTGGCAGATTGGCCAAATTTTGTGTACTTTAAAAATGTATATACACATTTACAATTCCTGAACATTATGAGTCATCTAGACGGTGGAAATATTACTGGACACAGTCTTCACATTTGAACCATGAGCGTATGATTGTTCATTTTGTAAATAATAGCTGTTGCCTGGGAATGATATCCAAAATGTAGGTTTCAGGTCCAAGATAATTCAGTGGATATGGTGAAATTTATTTTCTGAAAGGGTTGAAGGGCGTGCTCAGATTTTTTTTTTTTAAGCAATGGATTTCTTCAAATATTTCAACTTCTCCTGGGGCTTCTACCAAAGAGTTATTACTTGTACTTCCAAAAACTGTTCTAAGCAAATAAACACAATACAAAGGGCTGTATTTGCTCTTTTTCGAACAGACCATCTTGTAAAAGGCCTTAATGATAATCATATGGCTATCGATAAAATCATTTGTTTCCTTGAAGAGCCATTTTACTTGGAATATATTTTTCCAAAGGAAATGGACAGAGTCCTGCTGCCGAAATAGCATTGCATCTGGTACTAGCATTTTAAAACAGTCCTATTCTAATCCATAAAACATTTCTAGTTTTCCCTGAAGCTTTGGGCTTGCACATGAATAATTTTCGGAGAAACACCCACGCCCGTTAGCCCATTGTTCCTAACTATGGGAAGAAGATTAACTAGAGCTTGGAAATTGTATATCTGCGTCTGCCTCCAACCTCCAGCTCTGTCACAGAAAACCAAAGGAGATAAGTGGCTTTTACTTTGGATGAAGAGGTAAAATTCCACTGCAGAAATTCTAAAGATGATTCACAAGTTTCAAAATGTTTAATGCTTTTCTACAATGGAAACACATCTCTCTGTCTGGGGGGATGGAAATTTGTATCTTCTTTTCCAACTCAGTCTTTGTCTGAAAGTATTTCACAGATATTTTGAGAAAGTGCCACATAGAAGAGAGGAGAAAATGAAATTAGCATTTTAACATCTCACAGGGGAACAAAATAAACCGAAAGTTCACTTGTGATTTTTTTTGTCTAATGCATGTTCAAAATAGATACTACTTTTATTACTCTTTAGCACTATGTATGTGTATATGTACGCTAAAGCCTTTACTATATTTTCTTATTGTTCTTTTAGGCATTCATCTACACATTACTATTCTTGTGGCAGAGAAGACAGAATAATGTGAAACGACACTTCAAATGTCTTTTTAAAAACAAAAACATTTAGTAAGCTAAAGAAATGAAACACTGAAGAAAAGGTTTGAGTCTAGTCAAATAATCTGGGAAGTGACAGAAAAGCAACAGAATTCAAGTACCTTGGGAGGCCTGGAATCTTTGGATTTACTGTGAAAGGTTTGAGAAAACGATAACCTCCTAATGCCGCACTCTCCGTATGCCTCAGAGAATAACAGTAAAATTTGTGTGTGTGTGTGTGTGTGTGTGTATGTGTATGGTAAGCATGTGTACACACAAGTACACACCTCTTCACTACTTAACCAGAGTTACATATATGCATCCCAAACATGTCATTGCATTTGTTTTCTGCATTTCAACTAAGTTCAGAGGCATTCGCCTATAAAATTTCACCAAGTAATTATGCAAGAGTCAAATACTGAGCAGGCACATTTTGAGGATGAGTCTTAAGAAATCTATTTGTGGCCTGAAAGAAATTCAATGGGGACTGTCTGGGCTATCCAATTTATTCCAGGATTATATTCTGTTTTTAGGCCTTGGCCTATATTTAAGCTATTTTCTCCCTGTTTGCTTTTCAAAGGGAAAATTCCTTATGCCGACACCCTCTGCTTTTGACCCTCTGTGAACCTGCCCTGGATGTCTGGGTGTCACTACACGGGGGAGAGGCTGTCAGCAGGAGGAGAGCCAGCGCATCGTGTGGACGCCACTGTGCCACCTCCTGGTCCCCAGAGCAGTACCACACACACCGAGGCTGCCCAAGAAGATCCGTTGAGTGAATTTGCCAAATACGTAGTGTTTCTCGTGCCTTGTGCTTCCTGTGGTTTTTTTCTTTTTTTCTTTTTTTAACATGCTGTATATTTGGTGGATTTGCTGAACTACAAAATGGGGCCAAATACATAACATTTAAATATTTGTAAATAATTTTCGTAATGGCCGTTTCATTTTTCAGTCAGTTGGTGGCCTTAGCTGGGAGGGGGGAAGGGAGGGAAAGGCAACATCTCACTGTCCCTATTACCAAGGGATGTTGGTAGAGTGGAAATACTCGAGGGTAAGTTGCATGATATTTGTATGCCATTCTCCTCCTTTCTAAAGTCCCAACTTTTCCAAATCACTGTGATTCAGAAAAAGGAAGGAAGTGGCATGAAAGAGGATTAAAATCTTCTCCTGAGCACATCTTGTTTGGTTTTTCTTTGCAGGAAGAAGTTTCTAGAAGCCTCGTAGGGCTTGCCAGATGAAGACAGGCCGGGTCTCTAGAAATGCACGCAGCGCTGCTTGTACCTCACAGTGCCAGCCAGCTCCTGCCTCCTAAGGACATTCATGGCTGTCCCCCAGCGGTGACATTCACCGTTGCCAAGTGAGGATCCGTGAGTCTTACCAAATTTATCAATATTTTTGTCTCTCGCCTCCCACCCTAGCCCGCCAGAGAAACTGCACTAGCAAAACCATATGGATTATTCGTGGAAGCAGATGATTTATTATTATTTTCTTCTTAGAAAGGGGGATGATGCCCAAGGAGTTTAGATTTGTTCTCCACCCCCGCTCCCCCCAGCTGAAGCATGAGCTCAGAATTTGCTTTTGGATGGTCGCAGCAGGTCTGAATTATGTAACTTTATCGGGTAACCCTGATTGGAGCGGGCAATTTTCAACAGCTTCAGGGCCCCCAGTGCTAATACATTGATTTTCCTCTAATAGAATTTCATCGTCGAAGGACAGTGTGCGGTAGAGTCCAGCTTTCAATCTTAACCCATCCAAAGACTGTTCCTTTCCAGTTGAGTTCCATTCATTTCTGGTTGAATAGGTTAAGCAAAGGCAGACCTCGCTGTTCTCAATTCACTTTATGATCCTCCCATCATAAAAAATAATATCAGCACCTTGCTTTTCATGTCAGAACTACGTTTGAGCTGCTATTCCCTATGCCCGTGAGTAAATCCCATAAAAGCCGCCCCGTTGTACTGTTGCTATTTTCCCTTGTGGGTGATTGATTGACGGATGAGTGCTGACACTTCAATGAAGCTATTTCGACTGCCATCTCAATCCGATGATGTGAGGGGTATATTTTCTGTCCATGCCTCATTACTCCAGAATGACATTCCTGGAACTTCATTTACTTTTTCCCCCCTTCCCTGAAGCGCCATATTTTTTCCCATCTAGGTTATGCATGCCATAAAAAAAGCAATTTGCTATTATATGTGGCATAAGGGCAACACTTTCCCTAGGAGGTAAATAAGAAGTTTTTTTTTTCTTTTTTAAATCCCAATCTTGAATTTAGGGATCATGTTAAAATTTCCAAAATGATTCCAATAGGCAGCTTTTATGAGGAATGGTGAAGAGGATATATTTGGTTTCATTTTGTCAGCATTTGAGGGTTTTTTTTTGATAACCTTAGTAATTAAAGCAGCAACACACAAGGTTTGGTTTGCTTCTGAGTTATTTAGCTCCCGGTGTCGTGCCTAGACTAGTTTAAATATTTCACCTCTAGCTGAGTAGCAGTTTACAACACAATCCAGACTTATCTGTCCTTGGAGAATAAGGAAATTCATTGTTTAAATGCAATGATGGATTTATCTATTATAGGTTGTTTTCTATTGTGTAGAAAATGCTCAACTAGAATAAATAGACCTACCCCTGCATTTCCAAACCATGTACTAGGTGTGTAAGACTTTTAGTATTAAAACATGCTCTTAGCTTTTCCAAGTTGACTTAGGACCTGATTTTAATCTGTGTAATACAGTATTCCCGTTAATAATAACGTATAATTAAGACATCCGTTAAAAATCCATAACGTTAATTTAATGGAGAAAATCTAATACAGTTCTATTGGAATTTTTACGTTAAATTAACTTTAACGGGCTTTTAATGGATGTCTTAATTAGATCTCATTATTAACGGGAATATTCCACAAATTAAAATTGGGCCCTTAAAGTTTTAATGAAAAAAGTTGCAGGAACACATTTAAAATGGACACCCTATTTCATGCTTTCTGTTGGTTCTACAGTCAAGCTGTGTTTTCGAGTTCACAAACGATGGGTCCTGCAGGAAGAGATCACCAGAAAAGGCTGCTGTGAACTTTCCACCCCGCGATGATCTCATGTTCTCGCTCTCTCTCGGATTCTACATCTCACCACTTCTCCTAGTTCCAGCTCTCATATGACAGTGGTGCATGCTTAAATCTATGTTTTTAAACCAATCAAGATGCTGATGATAAAGATGCCTACCACCGTATGGGAAAATGTCTTTGGCAGCAACACAGTTAAGCCTAACTATGTGAACAACTTTCACAGAAGATGAACATCGTTCAGAGGTTTTCTTGGCTCCAACTCTGCTTTAACTTAATAATTCTTCTACTTTGCAGTGATTAATGGCTCCCTAGCGCAGGGGCAGGACTGAGCAATCCAGGTGCAACCGTAATTGTTACACTGAACAGAAACATTTCCTTTAGACAAACGTTCCCAGAGGGGTTATAAATAGGAAATGGACATTACCATGAAAAGTAAGCTTCCAAGTGTCTACATCAAGTGCAGCCCACTTGGACATTAAACTATGAAGACTTATACCCCCCTCCCTTTCCTGTTACAAACTGACAAAATAAGTACATCAGTGTTCCCAGTCGTTATTTTTCTTCAGTGGCACTTTGTTTTCTTGTGACAGCGAAGGAGACCGTGGAGACGAGACAGCCCACTGCAGTTTTTCAGTGAGAGTCTAATATTGTCCATATGCGGAGAAGTGGAAATCAATACTTCATTACCAAATTGTTAGTGAGGCTGAAGAGGAATGGCCGGGGTGATTTTCTTTCTTTTTGGCAGTCTTCTTGGGGCAAGGTGTCAGGAGGAGGTCAATGGGTTCAAATTCAGAAGCAGGTGGTACACGAAGAAGGCTCGGGGAGAGGCATCCAGGCTGGAAAGCTGAAACTAAGGCATTGGTCCTGTAACGGGAGTCAGAACAACAGAGAAAGATACGTTATTTTCCCACGCTGGCCCGGTAGTTATTCCCCCAGGAGGTCAAATTGCCCATTGGTATTACCTTATCTGACTAATATTCAGAGTAGTCATAACTAACCAGATGATGGGACGTTAAAAAAGAGCATCCAACTTGGGAGAAAATGTCAAATATAAAAACTGTGAAAACAGTTATTTATGGAAGAGATATTTACATGCCCATGTTCATAGCAACATTATTCACAATAAGCAAACGGCAGAGGCAAGACAAAGCCAATATCCATCCATGGGTGAATGGATAGACAAAATGCGCCACATGTGTGTGCTGGAATATTACTCTGCCTTCAAAAGGAAGCAGATTCGAATACAGTCTACAACATGAATGAACCTTGAAGATATTATACCAAGCAAGAAGAAGTCACAGAGTGATACTGTATGTGAGGTACTTAGAGTAGTCAAAATTATAAAAACAAAATGAATGGTCATTGCCAGGGGGCAGAGAGGTAAAGAGAGTTCTCCTTTAATGGGTAGAGAGTTTCAGAAATGCAAGATGAAAAATTTTTGATATGGACAATATTTTTTTGTCCATCTCACAGCAGTGAGAATGGACTTAATAGCACTGAAATATATTCTTTTTTTTTTTTTTCTTTTTTTTTTTTCTTTTTTTTTTTTGGTGCTGGGGATTGAACTCAGGGCCTTGTGCTTACAAAGCAAGCACTCTAACCGCTGAGCTAAATCTCCAGCCCCTGAAATATATTCTTAAAGTGGTTAAGATGGTAACTTTTATGTTATGTGTACTTTATCTTAATTAAAAATAAAAAAATAGCCAGGTGTGGTAGTACGCACCTGTCATCTCAGCAGTCTGGGAGGCTGAGGCCGGGGGATCGCAAATTTGAGCCCAGCTTGGGCAATTTGACATAGCAAGATACTGTCTCAAAATAAAAAATAAAAATTGGGTGTGGTGGTACGCACCTGTACTCCCAAAGGAGGATTGCTGTGTGTTTGAGGCTAACCTGGGCTGTACTGTGAGTTCAAGGGCAGTTTGAACTACAGAGGGAGACTCTGTCTCAAAAGCAAAAACAAACCAAACATGCCAAAAGGGTGGGGATGTAGCTCAGTGAAGGCCTTGGGTTTGAGATAGGAGATTAGGGCATGGTAAAGCCGGCTGGGGAAGGAGGCGTGACCCGTGAATTACAAGATCTCGTGACACAGGTGCAGAGCATCTCCCAGAGCCCTGCACTTGGACTTCTCCTGAGAACTCCAGCAGGTTTTCAGTAGGAGGCCTGGACCTGACTCAGCCCGAGGAGCGGGATCCCAGCGCCGCCTCTCAGGACCCAGATGTAGGAGTTCTCTCGGGTTCTTTCCAGATTTGGACAGCATAAAGGGACACGGACAGCAAGAAGAGCTTGCTACGGTGGCTTTCCTCATGCTGGTCCACCCTGCTTCCTCCCGGGTGTTCCTCTATCTTGCTTTTTCCTCTTTTCCCTGCCCAAGCTCACTCTGCAGAGCCAGTTTCTCCCTCACGCTTCACTTTTACTTTCTAAAATAAATGTTGTCACTGCTTTTTGCTTGTTCTTTGTTCTAGATGAGAAAAATCTGGGAGCCAGCTCCAGGAGGAGACACAAGCGCTCCAAACCCAGTAACATTTATCTGGTGAGCCATCTTTAGAAGGGGCTATCTGACAACAGGTTCAATCCCCAGTACTGCCACCACCACAAAAGTAGCTACACACACACACACACACACACACACACACATTATGCATGGTTTTTTTTTCAATTATGCAGCTCTTGAAAAATAAAATGTAGTCTCTGGCTTGCTATCTAGAAAGATGGAAAGCTGTACTTCCTTCTAGTCTTTTCTTTCCCCTGCACATTTGTTAGGAGTATGTGTGCTGACCACGGTGGTGCGCTGTGTGATGACTTGTGTGTATTTTTTCAGTGGAAAGCATCACCCTGAATAGTGGCATGAGTTCTATCACATACATGATGCTAGTCTGCTGAGCTCTTCTTATATTTCTGAAGAGGTAATTTTCTTCCAATTTTATTTAATAATACACAAGACTGTGACAAACATCTCTGCATTTAAAGCTTTTCAATACGTAAGATGTTCTCATAGTTCTCAAATCTAGAGTCCTTGAATCAAAAGATGGGAACATTTTTGTGGTGGGGAAATGCTATTTAAAAACTAGTGTGGTGATTCCCTCCCTCCCCCGAGAAATTTCGCTGCTGAATTACTGTGTAGAAAGCATACGCCTTCTGTGTGGGCCCGATCTGAGTGGAGTTCCTTGTTTACAGCTTATCTAGTGGTAGTGTTCATTTTAGGGGGAAAACCCACGTCGGATCTAAATATAACTGGTCTTTTTGGGAGCAAAGCTTACAAATTTCTGGTAGAAAAACAAAAACAAATTAAAAATCGTATGACATTTGATGAGTATAGAGAAATTATACACAAAAGGATCGTAACAGACATTTAAAACAGTTCTTTGATAAAAAAAATAATATGACCTCAGTACTAGCAACCGGTATTATTATATACCTACCAATTTCTAGGTACATTACGTGTACGTGCACGACTCTAGATTTCTTTTCATTCTTTCTTTTTTCTTTTTTTAGTACTGGGGATTGAACCCAGGGAACTCTGAGCTACACCCTCAGCCCTTTTTATTTTGAGACGAGGTCTTATGAAGTTGCTAGACTGGCCGTGAACTTGCCATCCTTCTGCTTCAGCCTCTCCAGTAGCTGGGATTATAGGCATGTGCTACCATGCCCAGCTCCCCTTATTTTTTTATTTAGTTTTTTTTTTTATTAGTACAGGTTTGCAGTACTTAATGTTACATTTGTTGTGGGGAATTGGTACATGTACATGAGATAGCTCAATTCTTTTTTATCTCCTTTCCCTTTCCTCCTGCCTCCATCTCTTGATTCCCTTCCCATTTGAAAAATATTTCCCTACTTCCTATTATCTATCTTTTATTTTGCTCTTTATTTATATTTTGGGTTTTTTATATGAGAGAAATCATATGATATTTAAGCCTGTGTGTCTGATTTGTTTCACCTAACATTACACACGCCTCTGATCATGGCTACAGAGGAGGCTGAGTCTGGAAGAACTCAAGTTTGAGACCAGCCTAGACAGTTTAGTAATTTAGCAAGATGTGTCTTAAAAAATAAAGGGGTAAGATAGTGGTTAGTGGCAGAGCATCCTGGACTCTGAAGGAGGTGGGGTAGAAGGAGGCTTGAAGAGGCCAACTGCCAGCTCCCGATGCTGGCCTTTCGCACTAGTGCCACTTAGGTCACAGGCAAACCCCTCGGCCACCGCGGGGCGGTAACCACTTTCTTCTGACATTCGCTGTGCACCTGAGGGACGAATGGTCCCTGGCAATCATGCTCTGCCTAGGTGGGGACCTTGTGGCAGGTCTAGAAGCTCGCAGGAAGAGGGTCATGTGGCTGGAAGGGAGAGATGGGAGCCACAAAGAGAAAGGCCAGAAAAGGCGACATGACCGGGCTGTGAGACAGGCTGAGGTCCTGGCTGAAGGGCGCGGTGCCCGGCGAGCTGCGCTTGGACCTGGTTTCTACTTCCCGACCACATCACTGTGCCAGTAGTTTTACGCAACCTTGTTTTGTTGCCCATTTCCCCAAACTGTTCCAGGTCTGATCAACAGTGTAGACTTTCATGGCTGGGTTTCTCTTAAGGCCAAGTTTGTTCTGGGGAAGGGAACATGGAGGAAAAGAAAATCATATGACAGTCTCCTTTTTCAAAATACACGGTACACATTAGCATAGTAAAGACTTTAAGTCAGGCAGGTGTGTAATCCAAGCACTCAGGAGGCTGAGGCAGGAGGATCGCCACAAGTTTGGTGACAGTCTAGGCTACATAGCGAGGTCAAGCCCAGCCTGAACTATGTAGCAAGACTGTCTCAAAAAAACCAAAACCAAAAACAAAAAAAAAAAATTTAAGAGTTTGGGAAGTCCTTCAGTTACACAAAACCACACCAATACAGTAGATCTCTGTTGAACTCATTGCTTGCCAGATTTGTTTACTAACTCTTAAAACACTCACAAATACACTTGAGTATTGTTTTCTGGAAAACAGCTTTGTGGTAGATTCTTGTGCAAAAGTGAAGGGCCCGTTCCGGCTCTTGAGATCTCAGCCCTTATTTTGTTGCTGACTCTCTGTGGTCCTTTGGCTTTTGGGGGCCTGATACGCTTGTGACACCTTCTGTGTGTGCATTCTGTGCCAAGCCAGGGTTTGTCTGTGGCCACCACATGGGAAGTCAGAGGTTTGCACATGGAAGCTGCTGTCTGGTCTCTCTACCACTACTTCTGCTGCCTGGGATGGTGTAGTAAGGTCTTGCAGCGTTAGACACCAGCATCACTAATACTTTAGAGGGGTTCCCCGAGTGTACCTGTGCACAGCGACCTGGCTATGAGGCCATTTCTCTGTGAGCAGTTCCTCCATCCTACCACGATTAGGGGAAGTAGTGAAATTTTTGGAACTGAAAGTTCCTGTACTGAAAGAAGAATGGCAAAGAGGAGGCCTTAATCTTGCCCCCCCTTTAAAAAACTCTTCTCTCTCTCTCTGGCTCTCTCTGTCTCTGCTACTGGGGATGAAGCTCAGGGCCTAGTACATGCTAAGCAAATCCCCTCAGCTACATCCCCAGGGTTTTAAAACAGGGTCTGGCCTAGGTGAGTCTTGAATTTGTGCTCCTCCTGCCTCAGCCTCCTGAATAGCTGGGTGTTATGGGCTGTGTCTTCTCAAAGTCTCATGTGTTCATAGGTGGAGCTTTTGGGAGGTTGGCTAGACCATGGATGTGTGATGCTGGATTAGGGTGTGTGATACTGAGTGAGTTTAGCATAGTTCTGAGTGTGGATAATGGAAGCCCCAACCTGGGTGTGGATGGCACCAATCAATAGATTTGTAGCCTAGATGGAGTATAAAGGGATAGAAAGAAGGCAGGCTCACTGATGCTGCTTGCTGCCTTCTGCCTGCCACACCATGAGCTTTTTCTCCTCTGTGACGCCCCTCTGCCGTGAAAGCCTGCCTTGGAGCCCGCCAACAGTGGACTGAAACCTCTACAAACTGTGAGCTGAAATAAACCTTTCCTCCTTGAAAGGTTGCGAGTATTGGGTATTTTGTCCCATTAATGAGAAAAGTGACTAAGACATTGGGATTATGTTCTCTACCTTAAGAAAAAGAAAAAACTTTTCTGTAGGTCTTAACCTGAGGCCCTAGCAGAAAATTAAAAGTAGAAAGCAAAAGGAGTGGAAGAAAGAGACCTACTGTTCTTTCTCTGTTCAGACTGGATTAGGCAGAAATGAAAGTGGACTGCATCGGGCACCCTCCAAATGGTAGCTGAGACTGAGCTTTGCTGGTGAAAGTGTTTTTTTCCCCTAATGTGTTGAGTTACCAGAACAGAAATAACACATAAACAGATAAAAATTTTAATTATATTTCTAAGAGGTCATTGGCTGTGTTCATTAAGTGGGCTTTGTGAGGGAGAGCCAGGAGAAACAGTGTGATTATTTTTGTATTAAGTACAGAAGCACCAACAGACGCACAGAATTATATATACTTTAATTTGGCCATGCCGGCCTTTTTAATCCATTGGCGAATTGTTCTGGTTGGCTCTTCCTTTCCCTTGCTCTTGCTCGCTCCTGTCTACCCGCTTTATTTCCTTGCCACTGCGGCACTCCTGAGCACTGCCATCCTCAGGGCACTTTTGGGATTGCTACAATTGGGGTGACACTGGCATTTAATGGTTGGAGGCTGGGAATGCGAGGCACCTTGCACTGTATAGTCTCTTATCGCACACCATTTCCCTCCTTCTTTTCTTCCTTCTCTCCTTCCTCCTCCTCTTTTTTTTTTTCTCTTTGAAACAAGATCTTGTTATGCTGTCCAGGCTGGCCTTGGACTTGAGATCTTCCTGCCCCAGCCTCCTAAGTATCTGGGATTACAGGTAGGCACTGCCACACCTGGCTTTCTGCACCCTTTTTGAAAATCTCTCGGCAGGTCAGAGTTTCTCATACTTGGCACCGTTCATATTCTGAGCTGTGGGAGACTGTGGTCAGCACTGTAGGATTTTATCGGCATCCCTGGCTTCTGCCAATGAGATTCCCATAGCATCGTCCCTTTTACCCTAACTTGCAACGACTCGAAATGTCTTTCAGTATCTCTAAATGTGCATTAGGGTGAAAAGAAAAAAGGGGTGAAAGAAAAGAGTGGTCCCAGGTTTAAAATCTTTTTATAGTTATCTGAGCCTAGAACCTAATTCTGTTTTTCTTATCAACCCAGTCTTTTCTGTAAAGTTCAGCACACACTATATTTTCCAGAAATAAAGCTCCTTGAACAAAAAGGATCTGCGTGCTGCTTCATTTGGAGTATTACGGGAAGTTACTTGCCGTTTGTGATGGTTTATACGCCTGGTCAACACGCCCACATCGACGCACATTATGGTGGACAGGTTCACGGCGACTCCACCCACAGGCTTTGTACCCGGTCACCTCGTCGTGTCTTCCAGGACCACACTGTGTGGAGCGTGGTCTGCAAAAACGCAGCATCACTTTTACCCAACCGTGCTGGAAACACAGACGAGGAGCCCCCAGCCCTGCTGATCCAGAGCCTGCATTTTCACAGCAGGCCGGGGAGTCCTGGGCACGCTGCAGTTTGAGAAGCCTTCGTCTAGTCCATGTTTGACCCCAGATGTTTTCCTTTCTTTCCTTACTGCAAAGTCCTAAGGTTAGGTGATTTCCTTTTGAAGTTATGTATGCAGACTGAGCGTGTGATATATGAATTTTATGTCAAGAGAATAAAGAGACGTTACAAAGTGCTTGGCCTGCAGCATCAACATAGGCCTAAGAAGGGAGGGACCCTGCTGTGCATGAGTCCCTTCTGGGCGGCAGCAGCAGATCCGGGTCTTTAACCAACATCTGTGTCGTGTGCACATGACCGTCTTTCCAGGTCTGTAGACCACGGGCTCCTCGGCATCTCTGCGTGACTATCTCACAACTACCTCCATGTAACTTTTTCAAAAACAAGGAGCCCCAGTTCCCCCTTCCTCTCCCACCCCGTCTCTGGGAACCACAGGAGACAGACCGCCAAATAACTCATCCGCACCAGCCAGAAAGCTGGCTCACTGGTCACTGCACTCACCCCACCTTTACTTTCCATGTCTCTTCACAACCAGCCCTAAAATTGCACTCAAACCCTCCATCTGCACCCCCAGTGCCCCAGCTCGAGCCTGTGGTCTTCCCACAGAACCCCCCACTGAGCTCCTTTGTCCACTCTCTGTCCTCGCCACATTTCTGTATGGCAAATAAAGCGCATTTATAAAAGCCCAGGTTGGATCAAAGAGGTCTCTCCTCGTTCCTTCCAACTTGGAAGCCTTCAGTGACCTCTACTACACCTAGGAAATCAAGTCAACAGAAACACACTGTTTTTCCAAAACCTCCTGCCTGTTCTGGCCTCGCCACCCTCTGACTCCACCGGGCCCCTCTGCCCCTCACCAGTGTGGCTCTGGGACGCAGCTGCTGAGAGCGCCCTCCGCCCAGGCTGTGCCACCCCTTCTTCTTGTCCTTGAGTCTTTGTTTAATGTCACTTCCTCTGAGGAGTCTTCTCTTAGCCCCTGGACCTGTGTAAGTTCTTTTGTTATAAGCATACCTCAACTTTTCATGTTGTTCTTATGGGACCTACCATATTGTAAGCATATCATCATACTCTTAATGTGATCGAAAAATGTGATAAACGTTCAAATTAAAAATATTCACTCCAGGAGAAGACACATTGCCATCCACCTCCTTCAAAATACTCCCTCTGGCTGCCAACATGCTTATCCCATCGTTCTGGGCCCTTTCGGAAGCAGTTCTGGGCATCCTCTTTCACGAGTGTCTTCAGTTGAGCCGTCATGGTGTCCTCGATGTCCTGAATTGATTCAAAACGTTTCCCTTTCACTGTTATTTTGACTTTGGGGAAGAGCCAGAAGTACCAGAGCTGGTGAATAAGGTGGGTGAGGAGGCACTGTAGTGTTTTTAGCAATCTGCCTTTCTTTGGATGGCGATGGCCAGCAGCATTCAGTGGACCTTTGATCAGACCTGGTAGAAAGTGGCACTAGTGGGAAAAGTGTGTTTGAAGGGGAGTTAGTGGCAAAGTCTCTTTCACTGTAATCAAAAAAATCCCAAACATTCGCTGTATATTTTCAACACCCCTTCTGTGTGTAATCTTCAATTTAGTGTCTGCCTTCCACACTGGCATGTAAATCCCGGGGAAGTGGGGCCGCATGCATTGACCACAGCACAACACCCAATATGCATCATCTAGTAGATACTTGATATGTATTTGTTGAGTAAAGGATGCCTTAAAGATAATTATTTGAAGTCTGTCTCTTCCCACAGAGAAAGAAAATGTAAAGTGTTTATGACTAAAAAAATCTAAAAGAAAATAATAGAATAACCAGGAACTCTACTTCTGTGATTCTACGAAAGGGGCAACTTAGGGCATGCAGAGGGAAAAGACTAGAAAAATTCGTCACTGTCACGAATGGACACCAGGAAGCTCTGCCATCTATCTGGTACTTTTTAAAATGATTTAGTCTGCCATTTTAAAGTGATTTATGCCTTTTCAAAGCACATTCATGTGGAATATATTGAGTGAATATCAGTACCCTACAGATAAAGAGGTTGAAGCTGAGGGGGTTTAAATAATTTGCTCCCATGGAGATGAATTGATACGATCTGGATGCCTGACTCCCATTTGAGGGCCTCTTTAAGCTATTTGGTTGAAAATGAAAAAACAAAAGTGAAACGTAAATGCTGGAAAGATAGAGAATATTATCATGGAAAACAAGACCATGACAGGAGTAAGGTAGAAATGGAGACACAGGATTTTTTAATGTAATCCTGGGAGAAACCTGCAGTGAATATTTTCCAAATTGATTTACAATTGGAAAATCCAAATTGTCTTACTTACATTGCTGAGTTTCATCATTAGCGCATCGTTTAATTTCACCTAAGAGAAATCTGTGCGAGGAGAAACTCTTAAACCTCGCTGGACAAATTTCAGTTCTTTTTTTTTTTAATTTTTAATTTTTATTTTTACCAAGAACATGTATTGGTACATTGTATGCATGATGATCATAATCAACATGGTTATTTTGTACCTGTACATGATGTATCTTGGTGACAAATTTCAGTTCTTAGAGTGAATAAAATAATTGCTTAAATGCATCGACTCCTTGGATGTGCCAGACGCAGCTCGGGGAGGGCGGGCGGATAATATTTTAAAATGTTATCTGATAAGCTGACACCTTTCCTTAAATTCTTTCTTCCAGGTAGCGTCTTTCTATCACTGAAAACAGAGACTGAGACCAGCTGCTCATAGAAAGGGCGGTCACAGGACGAACAAAGCGGCCGAGTTCCTGAATGGCAGGAGGAAACTTTTGTTTTGCTATAAAATATCAAAAAGGTTACGCCAATATAAAGTTTTTAAAAGTTGTATACACATCAGTATCATTTGGCTGTGGCTGCTAGTTTTAGACTCGCCATACATACATACGCTGTCTTTACTAATCATCGAAAAGATCCAAAAAGGTAGTCAGGATTGCAGAGGGAGCTGCTGAAGCTTGGGCAAGCGCAGTGACTTAGCCCAGGGACCCGATTACAGGTAGACCTGAACATTCCAATATTCAGTTGGAATATATATTTGGATTTCGGAGTCTTTACTTTCAGCCACCGAACTAATTTTTCCTGACCTGAGATGGATCCGGACCGATGAGACCGCACATTCTTTGTCCGAGGGCTGCTTTATCAGACCCTTGGAGACTGTTATTTGTCTTGAAAGTCTTCTCCTTGGAATATTTAAATATAGATGGCACGCTGGTCGTAATTGGCACACTGGAAAATCTCAACTTTTGAACTTCCTCTTAAACCTCGACTTTTTATAAATCAACCACGCGTCTCAAACATGAGATAGATGCTGTGCGACATGCACCAGACAACCAGCTGCCTACCGCTCTGGAGTTGGAGGAGAATGTTTCCAGGGGTTTTTCTTTCAAGTGCCAAAGCAAACGTCTTTGAAGCTGACCTCTGCCTTCTGTCACCACTTTTGAGCGTCTAAGGGAGTGAGCGAGTTGAAAATAATTTTACAAATAAGTTCCATTTTGCCTACTTTATGGGCAGCCCTTGAAATGGCTTGAGACCCTTTGCCATCGTTTGCAGAATGGCCGAAGAAGGAAACTGGCAGAAGCAGTAACAACAAGAACACCAGCCAAGAAGACTCGGGACCTCCTGAGAGTGGTGTGAATGCTGTCACTAGGTGGCATTTGTGTCCTTACTTGCACGTCAGCTTAGACGAGTTCGACGGCGGCAGAGAATCTTTCCCTTAGAGTGCATTCTTCAACGGCAGGCTACCCGAGCAGTTAAGGAACGGAAATGGAAGGACGGTACGAGCGTTTGCCCCATGAACATATCTTGACAACGGATGATGGGATTATGGCATCTAAACTGCTGAACGGTTATCCCTAATTCTAACCAAAGGTACGTCAATCTAAATAAAAATGATACGGCAGAGTGTATGCTCTGCTATCTATCCCCCTGCGCTCCCCCGTGAGGTTTTTAACATGAATCACTTCTCAGCATGCTTTGACAAAGCTTGGATCGAATAATTATCAAAAAGAGATGGAGCCCAGTGTTCAGTAAAATATATATATATATTTTTTTTTTGCAGGAAGAAATGGTTTTAATTTTTTTTATCAGAAAGGAACAGTTTTTTTTTTTTTTGGTTTTAAATATTTGGTTCTATCATGCACACCTCTCACTGTCTTTATTGCATTTCGTGTATTACAAATGTTCTACAAGAAATTTCTACCAGACACCAAGTATTAGGGACAGGCTTATTTATTCTGTCCCTGGTATAGGTTTTCCTTAAGGAAGAGGGATGGATCATTTTTGTATTTTTGCTTTCACTGCCAGGAAGCTCAGAGTTGAGGGGGTGGCCCAACTTGAGCAATTGTGTAGCCTCCTAAGGCTGCAATCTGTACACATTAACTGCTATCCGTATTTGTACTCCATTTTCTGTCGGTAGATTTGTGAATAGTTTTCTCTGTTGTTAACTAGCTGTGTGACACTGTGGGAAAAGATCTATCTCTTCTGACCCTAAATTCCACATTTGCTGTATCAGGATATAATAGTGCCTTTCACAAACTGCCTGGGACACAATAAATGCTCAATAAAATGCAGATTTATTTAATTATTTTAATTTCTTTAATGATTTTATTGCATTGCACACAGTACGGAACTTTTTGGGTTTTTTTTTTTTTTTTGCAGGGGTTGATGGGGATCAAACTCAGAGCCTTGTGTTTGCTAGGCAAGCACTCCACTACTTGAGCTAAATCCCCACCCCCCAGTAGAGAACTTTTAAAATGCCACAGAATGAGATGTAGAATGAAGTTAAAAATACATGCATAAAATTCTGCTTTATGTGTTAGAAATAAATAGTCATCAGAGTATTATGATACTAAGTCATCAGACTTAGAAAATGGAGTAGTCTTTCTTTCTGGAAATTTAAAACCTAAGTAGAAGAGAGGCTGTTTAGTGCCTGCATTAAACAAATGTTGAGAAGAAATCAGCTGTCACTTCAAATGTGAAGCTAAGAAAAGTTTTTGCTGTTTACTAAAAAAAGAGGATAAAATAGCATTTCAAAACATTTGATGTGGATATTAACTGCAGAAAGCGGCCACGACACCTACCATTTTATTAAGTGTGTAGCACGAGCGCAGCGCTTTGCAGTTGTACCTGATGGTAGACCCCGCTGTCCCTATTTATTGGTAAGAAAGTAGAGACGTGGATCGGCTAGAGAAACTTAACCCAGGGCAGGGAGTCAGCAAATGGGGGAGCTGGCTGCAGGCTTAGGCCTTTCTGTCTTCAAAGGTGGTTTTTATCGCGTTCAGTGGATCTAACTGGGATCCTCTACAGTCACATTTCTCAGTAAAGCCATATAATGAAAAATGATAAGGATTGAAAAACTGTCCAGCTGTTGTCATCTTTTCAAAAGACAAATTAAAAGGGTGTCAAAGATCAGGAGAACATCCCGACAATGGACAGGGTAGATGTCCCTGGCGGCTTCATCGTTAATTATAATTTCATGTCTAGCAATTATATATTTAACACCCAACCGCTCTCATGTATGGTCGCTTTTGGTGCGTGGTCATAGCGGAGAGCAAGCAAGCAATTTCCCTAAATCCATTTTTATTGAGCCACATTCATATACTCCAAGAAAGCACTTAAATTGTTTGAAAGAGGTCTACGTGCTGGCAAACACCACCATAAACAATGCGGACAGTTTAAAGTCCAACCGCCAGCGACGTGATTCACAGTGGAACCTCTTCTCTAAGTGGAGCACAGAACCAAATGTTATTTATTGCAGCTAACTTACAACCAACGAGATTCACGGCACGGACACAGCCAGGCGACTTCGCCGCTGCCTGAAGTGAGTTGTGGGCATTTAGGAGGAGTGGCGTGCCCTGCAAGTATGGAAAACGAACAGGGCTGGGCTCTTCTCGCTGTGACTGTGCGTCTAAATCCCTGGCGGCACTGTTTGTGGCCATGTCTGTGCTGGCAAAGGGGGCTGGCGTGATGGAGCACGTATTTAGATACTTTGGTCAAAGCCTCCTGCTTTCCAAGAACAGTTTGCCTTCGTTATAATGATGGTTTCCATTTGTTAGATGCCTACTCTTGGCCTGAGAGTTGACTGTTTTATTTAATTCTTATAATAATCCCCCAAAGTAGCTTTTATGAACTCTGTCTTCTAGAGGCCAGGACATGTTGGGACAGAGGTTCAAGTGACAGGACCAAGACCACAGAACATCTGTAGACAGACGTTTCCTTATCTATCCCAGAGTCCAGACTAGGTCCCCTATTTCCTCTTTCTTAGCTCCCATTTCCTGTACATAATAGGTCAATTTCCTCAGAGTTGGCCCATTGCTCTGCCTTTGTAGAATCACAGACCTGAAAGTGGGTGGTTAGGGGAGATTTCCACCATTTCGCAGATGAGGACGAGAAGAATAATAGCAATAGGACCCCGATCCATTTTTGACCCAAGTGTTTAACCAAGCATGTCTGATTTAAACCTCAAGGGAGGGAAGGAAACCAGGGGTCAGACACGGTAGGCAACTTGGCTAAGTAGCAGCTAATAAGTACCAGGTACTGTACTGGGACACACACATCTCAGCAATCCCAGGCCTGGCTCTGTTCCACATGGAGCTACCTGTGGCACCTGGAGAAACCCACCTGTGGATCTCCCTCCCAAGCTTCTTCCTTTATTAGTCCAGGCTATGGCTTAGGCACTGGGAATTTTGATCACTCTTCAGGACAGTGTAATATGCGGCCCAGATTGAGGGCTATCGCTCTGATGTTGGACTGATTGATTGTTGGCTTCTGCCATTTAAGCATTAGTTCCTACCTTCAGAGACACAGTGGAACACATCACTTGTAAATTCCACAATGTTCCTTGCTGCTTTCTCTGTCTCCACCCCTAAATTTGCCTTTACGTACATCAAATTCCATCACAGTAAACACAAATAAAAAAGCAAACGATGCAGTATTTACAAAGACAGGAAACCTTATTTACCAGCCACAGTCAAATGGTCTTGTTGGGGTCTGTTTATTTGTTTGTGCTTTATTAATGACAATAGTCATTATTAGTTCTGGAGGACTTGCCTTTTTCCTGGCCCGTGGAAGGTGCTTTCTCTGGGCAGACAGGCCCCCAGAGTAAATGATGAGCAGGTGAGAATGAGGAGCAATACTATTTGCCAAGGAGGGCCACCTGGCTGTAAGAATGCGAAGTGATTGGGGTCGCCATGGCTCTAAGAAGTGGCACCTGCATTTGAACCCTCTTCTGCTTACTTGCCCTCACCCAGCCCTGCACCACCAGGCCACACTGCCTCCAGTGGCGCGTTCAGGCTCACGCCCTGATTTGATCCGTGCGCCAAAAAAAAAAAAAAAAAAAAAAAAAAAAAAAAAAAAAAGCCCCAAACCGCTCTTTCTTTCTTGAAGTAATTCAAGGCTTTCTTCCACCTCCAAATCAGCTGTCGAGCAGTGAGGATATGTATTTTAAACACCTCACATAAGATTTACTAGAAATCTTTCAGTCTTTCCAAGTATTGCTATAAATGAGGCATATAAAAGAAGTTAATGGAAAGCTTGCATAGAGAGTTCCCAGAACGGCAAGCTGCTCTTCCTGAGGTGGGGCCAGGAGCGGGGCTGAGGTCCCAAGCAGCAGCTGTGACGGCAAAATAATGATCGGAGCTTCGTGGACCAGGCAGAAGCCAGTGTTGTGGACTGAGTCGTGCCCCGCCCCGCCCCGCCCCGAGACAGTCTTATAAAATGTAGTTAAATTAAAATGATGCTAAACCAAGTCTTAGTCCAATCTGACTGATGTCTTACTATGAAGAGAAAATTAGAACACACAGAGAGACAGCAGGTGTGTACATGTCTGGGGAACCCAGGGGAAGAGGCGGCGAGAGGTGGCCATCTCCAGCTCTGCTGGCACCTGATCTTGGACTTCCAGCCTCCAGCACCGTGAGAGACTCCATTTCCATTGTTTCGCCTCTGCAGTCTGTGGGTTTGCTGTGGCACGCGAGCTAACGCAGGAAGGGAGAGAGGACGAGGGCCCGGCCGGGGCCTGTTCCCACTGGCCTTGAGGTAGCCCGTTCCTCTGCTTTCTGGAAAGTATATACAAATGTATCACTGTCTTGGGCCTCCTGCCTGCTCTGTGAGGTAGGAAAGGTAGATATTACTAAAAATAAGTAAATTGAGCCCTGGAATATTTCTCCAAAACCATGAAACAATTCGATGGCAAATGTGGCATCCTGGCTTTTTAGAATTTAATTTGGAAAAGGGTCAGAGTATTTGGAAAGGGACGTCCCTGCTGGTTCTTTGTAACTGTCGACGCCTTCATTCTTTGACTTACATCTGAGGGGGAGGGCCAGCTCCCCAGAAACCTTGGCGTACATAATGGAGAGCTGTCTCAGACATTTGTTTTCAGCCAGCAGAAGGATTACAGAGGCTTTCTCAGAAGGAAGGTGTGGAAACTTCCAGAAGGAAAAGCTGGGGGACTTCCTATCCTCATTTCAAGAAAAGCAACTATGGGGCTGGGGATGAAGCTCAGTGGTTAGAGCCCTGAGTTCAATCCCTGGCACCAAAAAAAAAGCAACAGCTTATTTATCTCTTTTGGTATGTTGGGCTCCGTATAAGATTTATTGAAAACTATTCAACTATTACTAATTTTTTTACTCTAAATATATATTAATAATAGCAATAATAATAATACCAGATACCTGACAAAACCAGGCAAGTAGCAAAATTTGGGCTATGCAGTGAACATGTAACAGATTCTTTCAACGAGATTGGGAAGACTCTGCTTCCTTCCTGGTGCCAGGTATTGTTCTGATGCAGGGACGCGGCAGGGAATAAGACAGACTCTGCGTATGTTATATACACAAAGGGGGAGAGAAGACTTTGCAAACGAGTCAGCAGGACCATACGACGGAAGAGAGGTACGAACACGGTAAATCAGGTACGAGGGAAGTGAGAGGCTGTGAGTTGGAGAGGGGGCCCGGGAAGGCTTCCCTGAGGAGGTGGCCCCTGACTGGGGACTTGAGGGCCAGCCATGCGGGGCCCTGGTGGAACACACACATAGGTTCGAATCCCCAAAGGTGGGAACAAAGCCAAAGCCAACACAGACGGAGGCTCGGCCCAGACGGACACAAAAACCAAAACCAAAGCTGCAGCATCCTTTCTGTGGGTGAGTGAACTACGGCCCTTGTGTCAAGCCTGACCTGTTAATAATTCTTGTATGGCTTAGGGGCCGAGAACGACTTTTTAGATTTTTAACCGAAATTTCAATTTAGCATCAATTGATAAAGTTTTATTGGCACACGGTGACGTGCATTTGCTTCGTGTCATCTGTTGCTCTCTTCACACTACGATGGCCGAATTAGGCAGTTGTGACAGAGACTGTGTGGTGTGCAGAGTTTGAAAAGTTTGCTCTCTGGCCTTTTGCGGAGATTCCCATCCCCCACGTTCAGTGGCAATAGTTCTTCCTGAAGACCTGGGGAATGCCCATGCAGTGCCTTCTCCGGGTTGACAGTAGGCTTCATTTCCCAAAATGGTCTCTAGACACAGACACCCTTCGAGCTGTGCCCTGAGACTGAACACGTCGGAGAAATGTAACCCTTCCTCTGTGCCAGGTGACTGTTGATATTTATTCCTGATTAAAAAAATACATATCGAGAGGTTTTCCTGTGCCCAGCCCTGGGTCGGGTGTTGAGCATTCACACAGAAAGAAGATGGCTTTGATTGTTGTCTTCTTGTGGCACGTGCTCCAGTCAAACGAGTTTTCAACAGGAAGAACGTTCTCATTCTGTCCTCGCCTTAGGAATGGCGACTACTTGATGTGTACCTTCGAAGTCGAGGTAACCAAATCTGTGCCATATTCACATCAATGCTTTTTTAGTTAGGACATGTTTCCGAGAAAATTATGAGAAAATAAGAGGAGGTGAAGCAAGCTGGAGGGTAAAGTGAGAGGCACATGGCCACTTCCAAATCACAAGGAAACCTGAGCAGGGCGCTTCACCTGGCGCCATACACAGAAGTCAGAGGATGTGTGGCTGTTTTAGTTACTTTTCTCTTGTTGCTAAGACAAAATTCCCAGCACCCAAAGTTAGGGGAAGAAAGGTTTATTTAGCTCACGGTTTGTAGAGGTTTCAGTCCACAGTCAGCTGGATCCAAGGCAGGGCGGCAGGCAGACAGGCAGAAGGCAGCAAGGTAAGCAAGGGGATTAGCGAGGGGCAGTCAAGCCTCTTTCTGTCCCTTATATCTCATCCAGGCTGCCTGGCTTTAGGGTGGGCAGCACTCCCACCCTTAATCCTAATCCTTAATCCTAGCGTCACATCCTTGATCCCAGCAGAACCACGCCAAACCCATCAGTGGACTAATTTAGTAATGACACACTCTAGATCCAGCCCCACCTACAACCACATGAGGCTTTACGGGGGACATCTAGGCACAAACCATAACTGGCCTTGGCTGGGAAAGAAGCGCGTCTACCACTGTATTCACCTCTAACGGAGAGTCAGCATTTCTTCCAACTATGAATGTAGACACTGGATCAGAGTAGTAGAAGTATTGGAAGTATTGTGATTTTTATCACCAATGTTTTTTACTAAAATGTCACAGATACTTTATGCCACGTCATAGTTATTGCAAATATCCTGCAACATGGGGTGTGTTTACTGTTACTCTGAAAATTACAGCATGGATTAGCCCTATTGCTGGTCATGCCCTTATATTACTGTATCACAAATCGTTTCTTTAATGCTTCATAACCTTGATGCTTTTAAAAAATTTTATTTATTTATAATGCTTTTTTAAACCATAAGTGGTTTATTTTATGCCTTTAAAAAACATTAATTTTGAGTAGGGTTCTGTGGACTTCATCAGATGGTCAAAGAAGTCCACAGCCTAGAATGGTGAAGAATTTCTGTGGTTTAAGAAAGCCTGTAAGGCCGGGCATGGTGGTGCACACCTGTAATCCCAGCACTCGGGAGGCTGAGGCAGGAGGATTGCTGTGAGTTCAAGGTCAGCCTGGACTACATAGTGAGACCCTGTCTCAACAAAACAAAACAAAACAAAACAAAACAAAACAAAATTAAGAAAGCTCACATGTCAAGCAGTTCTGAATCGTGCTCATCACGCTTAGGCTGATGAAGTCTGGGAATCAGAGTTGCAGCTGTTATTCAAATT
The DNA here is from genome assembly GCA_004026905.1 of Hystrix cristata. Taxonomy (NCBI): domain Eukaryota; kingdom Metazoa; phylum Chordata; class Mammalia; order Rodentia; family Hystricidae; genus Hystrix; species Hystrix cristata. The sequence continues at coordinate 85,830 of PVJO010004260.1, read as the reverse complement.
CAACTTTATGGCAGGGGGAGGAGATAGCCATACAAGCAAAACCTTGCATTTTTGCGTATGTGTGTTTAAGAGTTTGCAAATACACATAGATCTCTCTGGAGAGAGAAGCTATACCTCTCGTTAGATTCTCAAGAAAGTTCTTGATGCAAATGATAGTTCGAAACCCCCATTCTAGCAGGTGAGATCCTAGGCTAGGGACTCTCCCGGATGTAGATTGTAATTCTCTGGAATTGTCTCGATTGTCTCAAGGGTCCAGCATGTTCACTCTCCAGAGAATTTCATTTCTCTGGGCACCTCTACCCCCTTCCGTTCTATTTTCACTGAAATCCAAAGCCTCAAGTCTGTGCACAAGCATGAAAACTTCCGACAAGGGGCTAAATAAGTGGCCACAAAACTGTTGGTATGAAGGATTCCCTCAATATATACTTTTATGTGAGGAGAGAGAGCCAGCGGGTTCCTAAGTTAATCTTCATTATCACATGAGTGGCTTTTCCCAACCCGGTTTTAAATTAAGATACTTTGGACATTTTGCTTTCCTTCTTTCACTCCACACACACAATCACACAACGAGGCATTTTAATTAGACCTCCTCTATTATCAGAGCACAGGGGGAAAAAAATTCACGAAAGGCCTGAAAGACCCCGAGCTAGGAAGGAGAAAGGTAATCATTTAATTTGTTGTTGTTTCCATAAATCAGGGCCCAGTCATCAATTTCACCACATATTTGAGAGCACATGTTATTGACAATGTGTTCGTGGAGAAAAATGGAGTTTGCTGGCAAAGTTGCTCCATTTTCTAAAGATTAAATTGTTCATTGTACAGGCCGCCATCTGCCCTCCCTGGAAGAGATTTAGTTGTTGGCAGAGGCATTCAAAGTCTAGAAGACAAAGTTAAATTTCTTTCTCTTCGTTGCTATGTCTAACCAAAGGCAAATTCATTCATTCACCCATTCATCCAATATTTTTCAAGTGCCTCTTCTGTGTCATCCAGATGAATAAAAGAGGAGCGCTTCCAAGGGTGGACCTCGGTGGAGGGCCACACAGGGCCTGGTGGCCGATTTATGTGCCAGTGGCTCTTGTGTGCACATTGGATCCCCGGAGCCCTGGTGCTTCCATCCCCAGCTCAGCCTGGGTGCTACCCCTGGACCTGAGAATCATGGTGGGGCAGATACGCTTCAAGAACTTTGGAGGCAATGGAGGGCAGATTAGGGAGACACACCTGACAGCCATACAGCGTAAAACTGTGCCTTGAGGAACATGCAAAGAAGTGGCAGAACTCACATCTGAGTAGAACTTCTTGGGAGAAATAGTGGAAGAACTCGGAAGGAATGTGACATGCACCTGCATATGCACGGTGTCTTTTTATACTACACTGTACTGTTGTAAAGGCAGATGTCACGTCCCTGTTTTGCAGGCAAAGTCACTGAGGCTCATGGAGATGGACAGATTGGGTCTAGTTCTTGTGGCGAATAAGGCAAGAGGGTAGGACACAGACTTTCCTTTCCATTTCTAAGTGTGGCCCCTAAAGTCAGGCCTCTGAGGCCCTCACACCTTTCACACGCTCGGCCCTAAACCACTTGCCTCGCCCTAGTTCATGAGCCACATCTGAAGTGGCTGCTGTCCACTTTGCGGCCATCTATGGCTGCTGACTTCTGCTCTTTACTCTGGACAGGAGCACTCTTGTCTTGGCCTTGGCCTTGGCTAGTCTTCTTGATTATTACTTGGGTCTTTTTTTCTAGGCCACCTATTCTTGAGCAGCTGCAAATCTATCCATTCTTAAGTTTTGACCTTCTTCCTAGGGTCTCCTCAGCTAGGTTCTCCTGGACCCTAGTGGTCCATCTACCCATCCATCCATCCATCCATCCACCCACCCACCCATCCACCCATCCATCCATCCGTCCATCCATCCATCCATCCACCCTACGAATATACACTGAATCTTTGCTGTGCCCACTCTGTCAAGTGACGTTCAAGACCAAAATACACTAAACCTTTAAGGAATGTCCCAGTGACTTGGGACAAACACACAAAAAGAAAAAAAAAAAACCCAATAGGAAGGAGGCAAACATCATGGAGCGAAGTGTGAGGTCTCATGAGGGAGATGAACGGGGTGTCTGATCTCTGTAGGTGCACTTGGGTGCGTCTTGGGAGAAGAGGGAGTTTCACAATGAGCTTCTGTGGGGACAGTCTATTACAACAGGATTGGAAGAATTGGATCAAACTCAGTCATCCCAATAAAAATCAAAGGAAAAAGAATTCTTAGAAGCCTCAAAATATGTGACCCTGAGGCAGCAAGGGGTGTGACTTGTTCAGGGGACTAAAAGGAAGTCAGAGGATGGCTGGTGCACAGAAGTGAGGATACCACAGCATTTTAAGTCACTCAGGTTTTAGCACAGGCAGCGTGTGTGTGTGTGTGTGTGTGTGAAGGGCACTTGTACTGAGCTAGATCCCCATCCCTTTTTAACTTTTTATTTCAGGACAAGGTCTTGCTAAGTTGTTAAGTTGCCATGGCTGGGCTCAAACTTGCAATCCTCCCGCGTCACCTTCCCAGAGTGCTGGGATAACAGGCAGACACCGTCACACGCCCAGCTAGACTAGGCATTTTCAGCTAAATAATTACCGTTTTCACCCAGCATATTGAGTATCCAACAGATAGGATTTCCAAAACAAGTCTGGGGCATATGTTGATGAAAATATGAATGCTTTATTCCCTGCTGTATATCTGAGAATTTTAATTGGTCGCATTTTAGCTCTAGATGGTGATCAACTGGAAAATGAGAAAATTTCCCTCCTAAGGAAGCAACCTCCTTGGAGACTCTTGCACTATGTGATGTGTTGTAATAACCTGAGACTGTTCTTTATCTAGAAAAGCTTTTGAAAATTTTCATCAGCAACATAAAGAAGATGGGATGTTGGTTTGGAGTTTCAGTCAACTTTTTCAGAAAGATTTTCCGATCTGTCACTGTAGGCTGGGAAAATAAGATTCATGGGGAGCAGTGTCCAGGCAAGAAAGGAGAAGGGCATTGTGGGAACGGGATAAACTCTTAACGCCACAACTTGGCACTTTTTGTTTGCCTTTTGCTGGCAGCTTACATGAGTACATGAAGAAAAATGTGGTCTTCAGAGTCTCCTTTCCAGTAAAATTAGTAATAATCCCTTATTAAATCATCAAGAGTAATAGGATAGAGGCTGTTGGCCCTATCCTTGTGGGGTTTGCCTAAGTTCCAAAAAAGTCAGGGATTATATACTGGGAACAAAAAACAATCCTGTGATTTCCAAAGCACTCCACGGCCAAGCCGACCAAGATGCCTTACATGTATGCTCTCTCTTACCTTCAACTCTTGCAGTGTAGCAAGAAACAACTCTCCAAGGAGGGAGGAATGCATTTTAAGGAGAGGGATGTAAGAGCACCAAAAGAGAGAACAGGCCAAAAGCAAAAGCAAAATGACTCACGGAGCAAATATGTCCAGTACTGCTATGTCCCCGCTCATTTCAACAATTACTAAACAGTCAGGGCCTAGGTATCCACTGCCTTCTGTGAGAAGGCTGAGGCCTGGCCATCCATCGATGTGTTTGTTCAATCAGCAAACGTTTGAGCACCTCCTCCCGTCAGGCCCTGCGCTCAACAAGAGGGTCCCTCCTAGCGAGGACTTTGGCAGCCTGCTTGGGAACACGGTGTTCCTTGTCTCTGCCCTCGGGGAACCAACTTATCATCTGATGACGGAAGTAGAGCACAGTGCAAAAAAAGTTGACCAGTGTTGCCAAAGGGAGGTCAAGTTTGCTCTGGAAGCTTCTAGGGATTGTGATTGATGTGTCCATAAATAATAGCACTGGGACGCCCTTAATGGGTTAGGGGAGCAGGGGGCAGGTCCTACAAGGAAGTAATCAATCTAATTAAAGAACCAGGAAACAGATAATTAAACAGATGGACACTGAGCTGACCTTGAAGGGGGGCAGGATTTTAATACATGAAGATGGGGCAGGCAGAACTCCATGCCGAGGGCGCAGCCCAGCATATGGGCAGCTTGTGTGCTGACTAACATGTCACACAGGAGACACAATGCCCACAACTTACAGGTTTCCTCAGTGCCGCCTTTACTCGCTGCAACAGAAACTCAGGGAGGCAGAGACATTTCTTGCCTTGGGCAGTGGCAACTGACGGTCTTCAAAAGTGTGTGGCACATAGAGCGGGACTCACAAGTATTTACTGAATAAGCAAAAGATAACTAGATAATTATAGCTAACTATATAATTGTGGCTGGCTTATTGCATGATATATACTATATGGAGTGCTTCTATTTATTTATTTACTTACTGGTGCTGAGGAATGAATTTGGGCCTTTGCACATGCTAGTCAAGGGCTCTACCACTGAACTATACCCCTATTCCTTTTTATTATTATTGTTATTTTTTTTTAGTTTTGAGACAGAGTCTTACTAAGTTGCCTAGGCTGGTCTTGAACTTGCAAGACTCCTGAGTAGTTGGAATTATAGGCATGTACCACCATGTCCTGGTTGTTTATTTAACCCCTACAGCAACAGGTCCTTGAAAAAGAAGGTGATCTAAGCAAAGTGCCCAGAGGATCCTGGGTAGGAACCGCACGGGGGGCTGCCTGACTCTGGGGCTACGTATCTACCTGCTGTGTTGTTCTGCTTTAGGGGTTAAGAGTGATGACTCATACCAGAAAGGAGGCCTGGGGCTTTCTGGGGAGGACCACAGGAAAAATGTCAGGAGTTGCTAAACTCTTAGGGATTCTGACATAGGGCAATGCTGTGACGGAGGAAATCCAGACTTCTCCATAAATAGATGATGACTGTACACATAGTTTTCTGTGAGGGTTGAAAAACATATGTGCTAATTGCTCAAGATATTCATAGAGACATCATTTTTTGAGGGTCTCCTGGACCATCTGCCATCTTGCCTAGATAATCACTAATCTCTCCAGCAACCCGGAAAGATGGCTGTTATGACTCCTGTTCCAGGTGAGAAAAATGCGATCCAGGGAAAGATTAAGTTGTATGTGCAAATCCCACAGCTGGTGTAAGAAGATACTGAATGGACTTTTCTTGTTTCATGATATTTTGGCTGACACCACAAAGTGAGGGACTGTCGGAGTGACGTAGCTCATATTTTAAAGGAAGTTGGCAACGCCAGCCTAGCCAAGTGATCAAAGTTGACATTGCCAATAATGAGTCATGTCAATGTAATGAAATCGCTGAGAAGGGTCTCTTATTGCTATGGGATGCTCCGAAAATCTGTGTAAGTAGATCAAGTCATGAGAAGGCTTCAAGATGTCAGACAAACCCCAAGGAGGAGGCCTTCCACAAAATAACTGGCCAGTACTTGTCAGAATGTCAAAGGCATCAAAGACAAGGAAAGATTGTGCAGCAGTCGCAGAGGGAAGAAGATGGAGATACATTAACTAAATCCATTTGAGATCCTAAATTAGATATGGGGACAGCAAAAGAACTTGGCTCGAAAGTGATAAAATCCATATAAGACCTCAGTTTGGTGAATAATGGCACATAAATGTTAATTTCCTGGTGGCGGTAATTACACCATTCTTAGGTAGCAGGTTAGCTGTAGGGAAACACGGGGAAAGACAGACGTAGCTCTCTGTACTATCTTTGCAACTCTCTCTAAATCTAAAATTATTTCAAAATAGTTAGAAAAAGGAAGGGAGGACTGTTAGAGATACTCCTATGGGATTAAATGGCAGAAAAATAGGCTACCAGTTACCATTTTCCCCTCCTGCCTCCGTGTTGGTAGGAAAAGACTAGAGGAATTCGAGGAGGAAACTTGTGGAGGAATCCACGGAGGGGACACAGGAAGCCAGGGTGGGCAGCCACAGGAGAAGCACTCAGGATTGGAGTCTAGCAAGGAGGGGAAGCTTGGCCAATGCAGTCACCTGATCTATACAGTTGCCTCTTGGGATCTGCAGGGGGGGACTGGTTTTAAGATCCCCACCGAAGGGTTGGGGATTTAACTCAATGGTTAGAGTGCTTGCCTTGCAAGTATAAGGCTCTGAGTTTGAGCCCAACATCAAAAAAACCCAAAACACAAAAAACAAAAAAATCCCCACAGATACCTAAATCCATGAATGATCAAATAGTCAGTCCCTCACAGGAAGTAGTATAGAATTTGCATGTAACTCGTCACCTTTTCCCATAGATTTTGAATAATCTCTAGCTCATTTATACTCCCTAATACACTGGAATGTTATGGAAATAGTTGTTATACTAGTATATTGTTGACGATGTGTCCCTGAAAACGAGACCTACCCGGAAAATAAGCTCTGCTCGTTACCTTGGTGATGGCCAGTGTCAGGCAGAGGATTACACTGTGGTGTGGCTACTCTGCAATGGTAGGTAAGGCAAGGTGACTGGGGCTGGCATGTTTGATCTCTACTTTTCAAGGCTGAATATTTTCTGGTTAGGTCTTAATTTGGGGAAAACAGGAAAAGAGATGGAAAAAAATAGAAAAAAGATAATAGAAAAAAATCTGTACATATTTAGTACAGACGCGATTTTTTCCCGTGCGTGCGTGTGTGTGTGTGTGTGTGTGTGTGTACTGGACATTGAACCCAGGGCCTTTGCACTGAGCCACACCCCCAGGCCTTTGTTTATTTATTTATTTATTTTTGAGACCGAGTCTAGCTAGCCTTAGTATATGCACTGCTGAAGTGAGACAGGGTCTCCCTAAATCTCTAAGTTGCCTGGGCTCGGTTTGAATTTGCAATTCTCCTGCCTCAGCCTCTCAGAGTGCTGGGATTAGAGGCATGTGCCACCATGCTTAGCTTTTTCCAGATATTTTTGATCCGAGGTTGATTGAATCTGTGGATGCAGAACCGATGTAGGTGGAGGTGGGCTGTGCTCATAGCTATTGCAAAGGAGCAAAAGATTTTGGAGCAAAAGAGAGGGAAAAGCAGCCTAGTTGGGCACACTCCATAGCAACAGCAGAGAGCAAGTCCTCCGTGGGCCACCGCTGGCATCACAACTGCTAACAGCCAGTTGGCCGATGTATATCCCACGACAGCCTAGACTCCTCCTGGAGGACACTGCAAAGCGACATGTTGAAGGGCACAGCTACTGAGGGCCAAGACTGGGGACCTCTGTGCACTGGAGGAGGGAACCGGAGGAGCAGGGACCCGACACAAGCTGAGCCTGCCGTGAATGCCTGTGGCCTTTCTCTAGGTTTGGCTGGCTGGTGTGTCCTGAACGGTCAAGGCACACGCTCCAACGTAATGGCACGACACACAGAAAGGCAGTGCAAGTACCAAGGCTTGCAGAGTCTCTCTGGCGTCCTTTCCTGCCCAGTGGCTGTCCATTCCTGGGTGCGTTAGGGTCTTCGTTTCTTTGGTGGAAAGCTGAGCTGTCTCCCCAGGACCCCACTTCTGGAAGCTGGTGATGCGCACACTTCCGGTGCTGTGGCTGGTTTGAATGCTGGGGCTGCGCTTTGTCCTCACCTGGACCCATTTCCACCCACGATGAGCGGAGTGCTTGAAAAGAGTCAGTTAAATTAGGCTTGGTAAAGGGACACTGCCTCTCTGAGTAATGAGGTTGGGAAACGGGGAAAACATTTTCCACTAGCTCATGTCTCACTGTATGGCGTTCCTATTTCGTGACACTTCATAATAAATCATTGCTTATCACTCACATGGGAACGGAACATGGCTCCAGTAAAGATTCGTTAGTGATTGTAAAGAAGAAACATGAATTGCTGTATATCAGGGCTTCTTGATCATCTTCCTGTCCACCGTAGGCACTTTTTTATTGTTATATTTACTGTAACTGTTGTTTAAAGCATAAATAAGTGGAAGGAAGGAGCAGCAAATATGAATAATGAAAATAAATTCATCTTATTTATGTGTTTAGGCAAGCATTTGACAATTATTCCGCACAGCAGCACGCGTCCGGGCTCGGTGGCTGCTGCATTCAGGAAGTTCCTTCCTCTTCCGTGTCTCCATCCCCTTTCTGTCTGTCACGCGGAATGCCGACACGTCCAGATTCAAGGGGGAGGCCCTGGCATGTACGTTCTCCCAGTTTGAGCTTCAGGTCAGTGAACCATGTCAGCCCTGATGCTCAGACAGAGGCCTATTGGCAGACGTGTTCGTTACAGGCAATTCATTCCGCTCCAAAGGGGCAAGGGACAGGCCTGAAAAAACCAAGGAGAGCTGGGGGCCGGGCAGTGGGAGTCCAAGCTGCAAAATAAAGCCTTTCATTTAAAGAGGATCCAGCTGGTCGGCCATTTGGGAATGAATAGAGACTTTGGTCAGAAAGTCCTGGCTGTTGGAGCAGACCACCCTGGGAGGCTCATGATTGAAACACTGAAGGTTAGAGGGCCCGTGGACACTTCGACACAGTCTAGAAATTTCTCTGGCTAGGACATAGCTGAAGAAAGATCCAGCAGGTTTGGACAGTTGAGGCAGCTCCCGGTGTTTACTTACAGAATGGAGAGGACAACACACGCCTGTCCTTGATACGCTGACAGGGCTGTCCGGATAACTCCCACGAAGCGGCCTTTCCAAGGTGCCCTCCCGCACCCGCGGCCTCTTCCCGACTGCTTCCCGGCTGTGCCTGGCAGGACCCAGCAGAGCTGGGCTGCTGTGGTCACCCTCTGCCTCCCTGCTCCCTCGGGATCCTGCCCCTGTGAAGCCCCAGCTGGGACAGGGCGGCCAGCAGTAGTTTTGTGCCTGGTATGCCCGGAACTTTCCAGAAGAGTCAAAGTAGAGTCCCCTGAGGAGCGGGTTCTTTGCGTGGCAGCCATTTCTGGGTCTTCAGAACCAGAGTGTCTGCAAGATGTCAAGTTGCCTCTTTCCAGCCCTCTCTTTAGTGTCCACGGTGTCCTCTGCTTCCTCCATCCCTCTGTGATGTCTGCCCAGTGTCCTGTCTGTGTCCCGCCCAGCTCCCCACAGTCACCTCGGGTGGGGTTTCCGGGTATCATCCCCCCTCGGGGCTCCTTCCGACTACTCATGTCTGCTCCCCAGACCTGGACTGCAGTTCGTATCATCTGCCCCACTTTCCAGGATGAACGGTGGCTCTGAAGGGTTCAGTGATTTGCCAAGCTCTCCCTCCCCTCCCGGATCCGACTGCACAGCGCTGTCCACGGACCATGTGCCCGCATGACCAGTTGCCTGCTTTACACCTGAGAAGTGCAGCTGGGCGTGAGGCGCCTGAGAAACCCGCAGCATGGAGAGGCCGAGTAACCCAACCAAAGCCACACAGCTGAAGTCTTTGAGTCTGTGCCACCCTTACTTCCTCCAGGGAGAAGTGTCTTGGCTTTCTGCACTGTTTAGAGTTGATAAAGATGCAGTCTGAGCTGCATGAGTTCAGCTAGTGTACATCTGAGTATTTTAAAAGTATGTTCATTATATATTGACATGGAACTTCCCATGTTTTCTAAATATTGAAAGACCCCCCCTCAACTTCATGACAGGAACATTTGGCTTACTTGTCAGAGTTGTAAGGGTTTTTTTTTTTTTAAAACAAAACAAAACAAAACAAAACACAAAACTTCATGGCTTTTCAAACAATTTATCGCATCAATTTGGGGGAGACCATAGCTTGACCACTTGGGTGCAGGAAAAAATAAGTTATTGGCAAGAAAATGTGGCAAATATCTTCCAGGAAAGGTGCCCATTTGGGACAAAATGGAGATAGATGTTTAGAAACCAGACTGAAGGCAACACTGGGCTGTTTGCAAAGGGTCGTGTCTGCGGATGGCGTTAACATACTTGGTTTTCTTTCCAGAACCAGGCACATGCTGTTAGCATCCCGCTTGTGCACTGGAACTGAAGTTTAATCTTAAGCAGGATGAGAAATCACTGTAAATTGGTTTTTACTTCAAAAACGTTTTAATAACAATCACACACAGAGCTTCCAGTCCACACAATGCATCACTTAATTTTATCACAAACCTCTCCCGGCTTAAAAACAGATATCGAAACAGGGGACCACAGACTTGACAACGCTGTTAAGGCAAGTTTGCTAACGATTTTTGAACAACCTCCAACTGAGGCCTAAATGCCGACACTATCCATAAACAACTCTATACTGCCCAATTAGGGAGACAGAGACATAGCGTCCTGTCAGGCAGATTTGCATGGCTAAGAGCTTCGGATCAGAGAGCGATGAGGGATCGCTCAGAGTGACGGGGGCTCACAGACGGATGACTATCATTACGATATTACGGGGACTCACACCTTCCCAATTACTGGCAGGATTCATTAATTATCGCCGCATTTCCCTAATAGAATCCGCGCGCCGGCTTATCAGTGCCTTCCCTCTGTCTACCTAAACCCCCACTCAGCAGTTGATCACCTATGAAAAATTAGACAGTGCAGCTTCGAGTGGCCTATTTAAAGGAAAAAGAAAAATGATCATAAGAAGAGGAGGGGGAAAGGAGCAAGGGAGAAGTCCAAAGCATCAGATGCAGCATTCTTTCCACACAGCATTTGTTTTTCTTCCCTTCCTGGAACTGCCACGGAAGGAGATTAGTGGCAGTGACAGGAAGACACACCGTGGCAAGGGTGAATACGTGAAGGTCTCCCTTACACACACATACGCACACATGCACACACACACGCATTCATATACTCCCCACGCAAAATCTTCCTGTGGATTTTTCGGCATGTTTAAAATAAAATCCATATTTCTTGAGGTGTCTCTAGCCTCGCCTGCTCCTCGTCTCTACCTACGAAGCCCTGCCTTGCACATCTGCTTTTTGCTGCTGTAATGCATTAAATCTGTGCCTGCCTCAGGGCCTTTCTATTTGTTGGTCTTTTTTTTTCAAACATGGACTGGGTGGCCTAAATTCAACTTGCAATTTACTTTTGGGTAACCTTCAAGATAAGAAAATACTTGCACTTTTGAACAGTGGAAAAAGATGGGAGAGAGAGAGGAAGGGGGGAGAGAGAGAACGAGAATGAATGTTGGATAAGGACAACACGCTCCCAGATTTTCTCAAGATGACTTCCTCTCGCCTCTTGGACCCCCACGTCACCTCCCAGGGAGACTGACCCTCAACGCTCCGTCTACAGCAGCCTCTTGCCACCTTCTGCGTGCCTTTGCTTAACGCTCAGCACGGTGCTGATTACAGGGAATGCTGATGTGTCCATCGTGGTTCTCCATAGTGGCCCTCAACCTGGGTTGCACATTTGAATCGCACCCGGCTAACAATCTGATGTTCGGGCTTGAGAGCCAGAGAATTCGACACAGTCAGTCAGGGTTGGGAGATGCTGATATATTTATATTTGGAAAGCTTCCCCCGTGATTCTCTCACACAGCTAAGTGTGAGAACCCCTCTTATTGCCTGTCTCGGCCTCCGGGAATATTGGCTGCCGCCTGTCTGCTGTGGCCCAGAAGCCTGGAGCCGTGGCCTACAACAGCCCCTGACACTGACCAGGTGCTCGGTCAGCGTTTGATGAATGAATGAAAGAACATTCATCATATACACATTTGAAGAATTAAGGGCGACGGTGATGTGACAATGACGTAAGGTCTCCCGTGCTGGAGTTATGCATTAGAAATGGGTGACAATTCCAGGAAGTCCCCGATGCTGCCAGAAACTTGGCCTCCATCAAGGATAATGGAACGTGAGTCTCTCAGGCTGTCTGCTTGTTACTACCAGCGGCGTTCTTAGTTATCAGCTGCTTTTGCAATTATGCACAATGATCTCCCTGCACGAGGATTCTGCAGCCACCCAACTCCCTTCTCCTTTTAAATTAAATATACTGAAAAGAGCAGAGATTTCAATCCTTCATCTGTTCACAGATGAAAAAACATTTCCAAATCATCAGCGATCGCATTTTTTTTTTTTTTATTCTAAGGACGGCCAACTGCTCTCAGTGATTTCGATTACATTTCCTACCTATTATTTCATGTAATGGCATCCCTTAAATTTTAAATTAGCTTTGAAGAATAAAAATAATTGAATTCCTGCTGTTTTGTGTACATAGAGGGTGACAGGAGCTAATGTGATAATTTAAACTGTAAATGAGTCTTCACTTTGTGTTCATTAATTACAGCTAATTACTGAATTACAAACCTTCTTGGTTAGGCACTGTTATGTATTCATGAAGCATGTTGAATCTCCAGCTGGTATAAAACTGTTTTATAGACTTACAAGCTGACACACCAAGCTACCACTGAAACAATTCAGTTTGAAAACAAGGGGGGTGGGGACACATAACTGCAAATGCTTCTTGGAATTAAAAGAACAGACACAGTGCTCCCAACCCATATCTTGGGGAATAGAGGCTCTTGCACGTATAATTAGAACAATTTATGCCACAAGGAAAAAAAAAAGATAGAGAATGCTAGGCTGTTCTCCACTCTGGGTGAAAATCTATACTGTAGCATGTAATTGTGAGGCTTGAGTGTTCCTGCCCTTATCTCCTTGTTCCCTAGAAACTGAGCATCATAATTATTTATTAACTGATCCTACTTTTAATAACAAAGAAGCATAAAGGATGCCAGAAATCCTGCCCAATTTTCATGACCAGAAATGGCTATAAAGAAAAGATTCAGACAGACAGGTCAAGGACTCAGTCATGGCCAATTCTTTTACTGAGTTAAAACTACTTTTTTCCTGTGTATAGGGAACGAGGCACTTTGGACTATTAAGCATTAGTGTCTTGTGCATTATTCCTGACTTCAGATGGAAGGCACTGTGATGTCCAACTTGCTAAGATGGTCCCTAAAACAGTTACTTGGAGAAATACTTCAACCGATGTGTGGTCTCTGTTTAGCCAAACACAGTAGTTGGAGCATCTCTAATCTGAGATCTGAATTGCCCCCAAATCTGAAACATTTGGGCACCAATAGGACATTACAAGTAGAAAATTCTACTCTAGGAAACTTGGTTTCAGGCACAAAATTATTACTTTTTCAATTTTTATTAGTATATGTTTGCAATACATGGTGATTATATTCAGCTTGGGGGTTTGATACATACTGATTATTTTTCTCTCAACCCACCCCACCCTTCCTTCTTCCTCCTTCCTCAAATCCCCTTCCCATCTCTGCAGAGTCTGCCTCTTTTTTCTTTTCTTTTTTGGGGGGGTTCTGGGGATCGAATTTAAGGCCTTGAGCTTGCTAGGCAAGCACTGCACCAGCGAGCTAAATCCCCAACCCCAGCCTCTCTTTTCGTAACATGGTCTTTAAATTATTTATATTGGGTCACTTCTATTAAAGAAACTGCAATATTTAACCTGTGACTGACTACTATTCTGGTCTCAAGATCCATCCATTTTCCTACAAATGACTCAAATTTATCCTTCTTTAAGGCTGAGTAGTACTCTGTTGAGTGTATATACCATGTTTTCTTTATCCATTCATCTGTTGATGGGCAAAGTGGCTGCTTTCATGATTTCATGCAAAATTGTTAAAAAATTTTGCATAAAATTACCTCTGGGCTACGTGTATAAGATGTAGATGAAGCATAGATAAATTTTGTGTTTAGACTTAGGTCTCATCTTTAATACGTCTCATTATTTATTTGAAAATATTGCAAAATTTGAAAAGACACAAAATCTGAAACATCTCTGGTCTCAAGCATTTTTTGAGGGGGCTGCTGGGGATGGAACTCAGGGTCTTGCACTTGCTAGGCAAGTCGTCTACCACTTGAGCTAAATCTCCGACCCCTCAAGCATTTTGGATAGGGATACTCAACTTATATAACCATGAAATTCACAAGAGGGGATAGGCAAAGCCAATAGCTAAGTTCTTGAGTTTAGTCACATTTCTTTTGTGTTTTTACTCGTTCAACAATTTTGTTGAGCATATACTTTATGACAGTCAAAATACTAAGCATGATGAGGTACCAAGAGATGTATCAGGTTGGGTTTGGTGGTGTATGCTTGTAATCCCAGCACTCAGAAGGCTGTGGCAGGAGGATCGCCATGAGTTCAAAGCCAGCCTGGGCTACATAGTGAGTCAAAGGTTGGCCTCCCCTACACAGTGAGACCCCGTCTCAAATCTGTGCCCCCCACCAAGATGCAGCATTGGAATTTCATAGCTGCCATAGATAATTGTTTGCTCTGAGTTACAAACATGATATTCCTTTGGGAAACCACCTCTCCCTCATTCTCGCTTGGGGGTTTGGATGGGGCCCACCTCACTTCCAAGCTACAGGCCTGGGCATGACGTGGGCACAGTACGTGGCCGACCTCTGTGTTCTCTTCTCCTGGCCGTCATGACTGGCTCAGGGATGGGCGCTGGCCCGAGTCAGTCCGGAGAGAGATTGTTTCTGAAATTCTTTTGATCGAGTGGCCCAGCCTGGGGGTTCTTGAGGTACCACATGAAAGTTACGAAGCACAGAAGGAAGCAGCCTGAGAAAATGAGAAAGCCAGATTTCCAACGATACCATTTAAGTGCTGGATTCAGCTTCACCTGTCCTGCTGTGCCCTTGATAGCATCGCTTCACTGGGACTTCCGGTTGGAGCAGATGTCCCATCGTGTGCCATCCACGACTCTAACTCACATGAGCACAATCCAAGGTACAGAGTGACATGTGACATGGGGACACAGATATCCTGTGGGGGCCGAGAGGAGGGGAGGATTCCTCTAGCTTGGCAAACGAAAGAGGCCACCGGGAACCTTTTGATAGGCGGTGCTGTTTCGACAGGGCTCTGAAATGTAGGAGAGATTTATGGGGAAGAGAAAAGGAGGAGAAGGGACCAAGGAGATGGAATTCCAAGGAAAGTCCAGGGATCACTTAGAGCTGCTGGAGCTAAGAACACATGAAGAAGAGCAGGAAAACTGACCGAAATGAATCCTGGGGCTTGGCCTTAGCATCTCCTCTATGAGTAAGTCAGGTGTGGTGTTGAGTAGAAGGGCAGATACCCCACTGGGTAGTTGTGTCCACAGGGTACCTCTGAGCCCCTGGGGTCTATTTTGTGACTTTTTCCTTTTGGTGACTACGGGTAGGATCGATGTGACTGGGGCAGTTTTTGGAAGTGAAAGAAGGCACATTACTCCCGGGGTGTTCCGGGTTTCTACACCCCCGAGCCTTGGCTCCGGAAGGGCCAAAGCGTGCTCCCTGAATGGTCCTGCTGGAGCAGACACTTTGTCAAGTACTTGGACAGCAGAAGCCACAAAAGCAACCACAGCAAACCATAGTTGAGTGCACAGTACATTTCAGACGCTGCGCTAAGCTTCCGGATGCAACAATACATTGTCGTTACTGTTACTGTAGGAAACAAAGATTAATGAAGCAGTTGCTATGTCCGTGCATGGTGCTAAGTGCCTCTCATGCATTCTCTCAGCCCTTTGAGGTCCAGAGTGCAGCTCAGAGAGGTAAAGTGGCTCCGCCAGAGTCACACAGTGAGCAAGTGGGGAGCTGGCTTAGAGAATGCTGTTTCCCAAATGAATGGTCTTTGGTTTCTCAGGTAAGTTTTACACTTTTATTTAAGGTTCTTCCTACGTCCTGGTGTTCATTACACCGGAAAAAGAGAACCGGAAAAGAACAGGATCGTCTTAGCAGGGCTCCGTGTCGGCCCTCGTCCTGGTCTCTGGGGGCTTTTTGCTTTGTCCCTCCCGGTCTGACTTGTCTTGGTACCCGCCAGCACCCACACTGGAGTCTCGCTCAGGGCCTGGCACACAGTCAGCACTCAGAAAACCCCGAGCGGCACTGAATTCGAATTGCTCTTTCTATCAATTTTCTAAGAGCCGGGGTGGCCTCCGACTATGTTTAAAAAAAAAAAGCGCATGCACTGCTCCTGGCCGAGTGTGGAGGAATTTTGACTGCGTCTGGGCAGAGCAGTCTGAGCAAAGGCCCTGGAGAAGCAGAGGCAGCTGCCAGCACCCCAGCAGCTGCCCCAGAGCTGCCCGGGCTCAGCTGAGCAGAGCACAGCAACCAGCTGAGTCCTTGGGGTGGGCAGATGGTTGCCAGAGTGTCACCAGCGCCGGGAAGCCTCGAATGCCACGAACTCCAGAGACACACATTCTGGATGTAAGGGAGTCTATTTGTTTTGTGGCTGCCCAGTTTTTGTAAATTCTGTTGGGTTCTATGTGTTTGTTGGAGCTGGGAGTTCGTCTTTCACCTTGCTAACCGCTGCACATAGAAACCGGGCCGAGCATGTCTTAAGAGACAACTCATGGCCAACGGGCCGCTGGATGATTCCATGTAAAATACTCAGCATTCCTGGCAAGTGCTCAATGGGTTACTGTTGTCATTAAGATGCTAGTAGTGACAATAGTATTTGTTATGGTTTAGATCTAAAATGACCCCGAAGTCTGATGTTTGAAGGAGGGCCCTGGTCAGAAAGAAGACGAGGGCTGTGACTTAGAAGGTGTATTCTCATCCCCGGCTCCTCCCTTTGCTCTCTGCTTCCTGGCTGGCCTCCACCGTGCCGTTCTGCCATATTGTTTCTACCTGGAAGCCAGCCAGCAATGGAGTGAATGCTCTGTAACTGTGAGCCAAAATAAATTTCTCCTCATTCTGGGTGTTTTGTCCTAGCGAGGGGAAAGCTACTAATACATATTAATAATTTTTACGTTGCCCATTACATTTAGGGTACTTTTGGCCAATACTATTCACCTAATCAACATTTGCTGCTTGGTGGATGCCAGTTCAGGATGGGAAACAGCATGATAACTCACTGTGGGCTGCTGGAATAGGAAGGGACTGGAGCGGAAGGGAGACTTCCTGGAACTGGTTACCTTAGTTGCCTAGGTAATATTAATTTCCCTCTTCTTCTTTCACAGTAAAACCCTGATTTTGCTTTCTGTGGGAATGAGCTCAGTGAAGTAGCTCACAGTGTCTTGCACGCAGGGTGACAAACAAATCGCACGGTTCTGGCTGGGGATGTTAAGTGGGTTTCTGAGAAAGGGCTGCCCCCTAAGAAGAGAGCACAGGCAGAGCGTCCCATTATTTCACCCTTTTTCCTGCCTGGAATGTGGTCATGGAGGCTAGTGGCGCAGCCATCCTGCAGCTGGGAGAATGTAGGGAAGTGACTCGCACGTTCACCCAGGTGGCCCAGTGCCACCGTTGTCTGCTCCTGGGAAGTCATGACGGTCAGAAAAGGAAATTCTGATTTATTCAAATCACTGAAAGTTATTTTTTGTTTGCAGTCGATGCATCCCTAACTTAGAAGCGCCTTGCTATTCCTAGGTAGGTTAAGCAAAACTTGAAAAGCCCAATTGAAAAGGGCAAATCCTCCAGCTTCTGGGACTAATATACAAGAAACAGCAGCTATAGATTTCTACTAACTCATCAAGAGTATGCAAAACAGCGTGGCCAGTGGTAAAAAATGGCTTGAATTCAGCATTCCTTCTGCGCCAGACGTGGCGCATTACTTGGCACACAGTAGGCACTTAGAGATGCGTTTTTAAATAGGTATGAAAGAATGTCCGATAAATCACCCTCCCCACTCAGCTCCACTAAATGGCCTTTATCTCCCCTGTGGGCCCCACTGTAGATTCGTTTTGCGTATCTTCCTGTAAACGGAAAATTAATCCCTATCTCACATGCTTGTCGTAAATATTAAACGAGTTGCCATATGTAAACAGCTTAAACGGTTATCTACGCCAATGTGGTGGCATTATTATTATTGCCACGTGCCACGCTAAATGCATTTCCTGCCTGGTCTTGGTGAAATTAACACAGCAGTAAACATCTGGGAGATTCTGGTCAAGTCCATTCTGTGATCTGGATTCCAGTCATTGTTTGTCCAACATGGACTTATGACTAAAGCAAAAAGAAGCAACAAGATATATCATGTACAGGTACAAATCCCCTGTGATGAATGTTATCACTCTGTATATCTAAAAGGTACCATTAAAATAAAATTTAAAAAAAAGACCAAAGCAGTGTTCCCTAAACTTTTTTCTGTCACATATAACCTTCTCGATTTCTGCCATATTGCAATCACCTCTGTGTTCTCTGTAATCTTTTAATCTAATATCCTTCTTCAGTTTGAGTCACTATTTAAAAAGCTTTTCGGGAGCAATAATATCCACACCATCATGGAGATACACCCACACTCTGTAACTCAGGCGATCTGGGCCCTGAGAGAACATCTGGTAGTGTCTGGAGATACGCTGTTTGTCCCGCCTGGGATGGTGACGGTACTGGCATCTAATAGGCAGCGGGCAAGGGCATTGCTAACTTCCTGCGATGCACAGGACGCCCCCACAGCAGAGAATCATCTAGCCCCAGCTGTCAGTAGTGCCCAGGCCGAGAAACCCCGACACACACACACATGCACATATACTTTATGAATATATTTTAAATCAAATACATCACCATGGAAAGGTTGTCCGAGTACTGTCTAAATCAGCGTGCTACCTCAAGTTCATAGGACTGAGTAATGAGAATCCCCTAATAAGACAATTTCTTAAGGTCTCTTCCTGCTCCAAAAGCTGGAAAGAGCAGGTTATTTCTCTTATCACTCGGGGAAAGAAAGAAATTTCTGCAGAAACAGAATGCCATCTTTGAGAAGGAAACAATTCTCATTTCCAAAAAGCAACAATTGTAGCTCTGTTTACTTGTATAACAGTCTAGCTTCCACAGACCATAAACCAAAAGACTCTGAGGTACCATCGTCTACCTGGAACAATGTGACCCCCAGTCTGGTCACCGGAAGCACTTGCTAACAAAGGGACCTTAACGTTTCCGGCAGAGCATCTCCGCATTTTCCCTACCCTGATTTATGATGCTTGCTGTTCACACGTGTAACGTTCTCATAAGTGGAGACAGGGTTGGAGTACAAGTACTCTTCTGTCTTTTCCATTCAGAAAACTGCAAGTTCAATGACCATCTTCAGCTTTTAGCAAAGTCGGAGAATAAATTATTTGCAGTTGGTTGCAATTCATCCAGAGTCGCAAGACCACTCCTCACCTGGAGCCACTTACACAGGGAGGTGATGGGGAAGATGGTTGGAGGCCGAGTCAGAACAGTGAGTTGGAATTAGTGCCGCGTTTTCTACACTGAGCTATAACAACTTTCAGCAGGCACTTTCAGCACACAGTTCAGACTTCACTCTCAGCCCAGTTGTGAACGGAGTTGTAGTTCTAATTAACCAACGAGAAGACTGAGAGTGCCAAGCACGTGTGCATGTAACTCCATTTCCCAAGTCCTCTTTTGCTGACTTTTCCATGGGCCAGCTGATAGATAGCCCTCCCCACAGCGCCCTCCGGCCTTCCTACTCCTGAGCCTGGTGCCGGGGAATGGAGCCACTTGAAAGTAAAGGTGTTACTTGGTGCAACTTATACAAGGTCTGTCTAAGCAGAGTTCATCTCTGGTTGATTTGAATGTGTTAAAGCATTTCTGGAAGGCCACATGCTTCGGCCTCACACAACTGCTTATGTGCAGTGTCACTCACTTGTCCCCTCTTATTTATGTCCTTAGTGTTGGTGATTTTTGCTTCCTTGTACAGCCGTGTTGGGTCGGGTCTCTAGGCCTCCCCTCCCTTTTTTACAAGCTTGGAATTCTTGGCAGTCACCATGCGGCTGAGTCCACTGGACAGGACCATGGAGAAGGAGCATTAAGCCTGGGGAAGGCTGTACAAAGCCCATCGCAGCTGGCACAGCTGTTCAATGTGAGCATTCAGCAGTAAATGACCCTTGTTCTACGTTAGCTTTTCCTATTCTCTACTTTGGACTCAGAAACTGGTATCTTTGTGAACCCCTTTGCTTGCTCTCCACTTGGAGAGAGACGAGCTAGGCGGAACCCTTCTCTAGGCGCACCCGCCAGCATGAGTTCAAGATGAACGGGTGGACTCCTGTGTGTTTTGCTCTACAGACTCTGGGGTTTGAGTAGACAGGGGTGGGTGGCGGGGGTGGGGATCTGGCACACAACCCGGAAGGGTAGGGGAAGCTGAAATCACACCTCGCATCTTGCCACAGAGCTTTGATTCTCTTTATGAGTATGATCCGCCAATCCGTAATCAAGGGTTAATTTCACAGCTCACTGCTTCATCTAGCATAATATCCATTCAGACTAATTAAATCTGTCTAATAATGTGAGTGTCTTTGTCTTTGTTCTTCCCCTTCTTTGTGTTACACCCTTCACATCTCATCTCCAGAACCACACGCCATCACACTCTACTTGACAAGCAGAATCCATCCCTAAAATTAAAACATTCCTGACCTATCTACAGTGACAAGCCAGGCGAGCTTCACGGCGCTCCGGCCCATGAAGGGAGCTGACACATTTGTTTTTAATTTCAAAAGAGTAGAAAGTGAAGATCTGACCCCGTCAATCAAGCCCTGTGACAAGTTTAATCATTGGTGCCCCACAAAAATCACGGCTAAATAGGAATGCAAATACTCTATCACAGGGCTCTTATAAATGCTAATCAAGGAGAAGTAATCAACTGACAATTTCACTGATCTCTTTTCTGAAGAAGTCACTCAATGCTCTGTCTCTGGGCCACAAAGAGAAGGGAAAGAGACAAAAGGGATGTATGGGGCTCCCCCCACAACCTTCCTTTTATTTTTCCTTCCAGGACATTTCTTTTTAAAGAGAGAATTCGCTCTTTTGATCCATCAGTGAACTTTAAAGCAAAGAACTTATGCAGTTATATGTCAAGTGTACTTTATTATCAGTAGCTAGGCCGGGCAGAAAACACATTGAAACTTCCCCTAAAATAAAAATCATCGTTTGTCTTCGGCATTAATCTCTTCTCAAATTCTCTTATATCTTAAAAGTGATGGACCTTCTCTGTTAAGAGGGGGAGGGAAAAACTTTTATAAGTAGTCGAAAATCTGAAAATTGTGATCACTGTAACTTAGAAAAAGAGAATTCTTTTCGAAAACTTATTCCAGCGTTAATGAAGTTCTGAGGTCCGGACACTGGAGTGTGTTCAGGGGGAGGGACAGTCGTGGGCGTTGCGTCTTTCATGTCCAGTTTCGCGTGGAGCCTGAGGGCTTTGTGTTTACAAAGATTAGAAATTCAAGGGTTGTCTTTCTTTGTCTCTATTTTATTTTTAAACTAGGATTTCTAAAGAGAGCCAATTTGCTGCTTACTTCCTACTGTAAACACCTGTTTCACAGAGTCTCTTGCATGGAAGAGAAGAGTGAGAATTTAGGGGGTTCGTGGAGTGGACAGTGTTCTCTAGCTTTCTATGGAAGTTGGGCGGCCCAATCAAGCCTGCTGTGTGTTTTTGTATAGCTCAGGAACTAAGCAACGTCTTTACATTTTTAAATGGTTGAAAAAAATGAAAAGAGTATGCCATGAAAATTACATAAAATTCAAATTTCGGTGTCCAGAGACAAAGTTTCATAGGAACCTGGCGGGGACTACTCACTCGTACGTCACTTACGGCTTTCATGTGACAACTGCATAGTTGTGGCAGAGGCCGTGTAACCTGCGAGAGCTAAAGTATTACCTTTCTTAACAGAGAAAGTTTGCTGGCCATTTGCCTGGACTTGGCTGTGCCTCAGTTTCCCCAGTCATGGAAATTCTATATCAGTGAACACCACTGAAGGCGCCTCGGGGTTTTCAGATATAAATGTTCAGGTGACGGAGGACGAGCTTCCTTCTGGCGAAACGAGCATCTCCCTTGCCTGACATTAGGCCCCGGACTTCTCTTGCTTTCACCCGTTTTCTGCTGCCTGGTGTCTGAGGGTGAGCAGTTTCTCCAAGGCAAAATTTTGAGTCTCACAGAGCCTCAGGTATGGCTGGCAGGGGGCTCCTCTTCCCCGCGGCCCTGAGCAAATTAAGATCCGCTTCATCTGGAGCCCCCAGAACAGGAGGCCGACACTGACAGAAAAGGGAGCGCTGAACTCTGTTTCTATGCTGGTGTGAAGCCCCCGGAACCAGCAGGGCTGCAACTGATAACACACCAACCAGGAAATAAAGAGGCTGGTCAATGTGGTGCCCCAATAATAACACGGCAGAAAATTACAAGAGATAATATTTCTTCCTGCAAAAGGTGCCAAGGTACTAAAAGAAAATTATGTGTGTATACACACACACACATAACTGTGTGTGTGTCTTTAAACAAACACTGACTTTATTAGCCATCTGGAATGTTGTGTCTACATGTATCCTACAGATATTCTGCAGGATGGCTGCCTCACCAAGACTCTCTGGACCCCTATATGAGTACAGCCAAGGTTTAGAAATGCCATTCGGGAAGCAGAAAAGCACGTGTGCAGATGGACCTGGCTTAACAAATGTTTCCCAGCCTTGGCCCTACTGCTATTTGGGCTGGATAATTATCTGCAGTGGGGCAAGGCCTGTCCAGTAGATCATAGGCATTTAGTAGCATGCCTGGACTCTACCCCTAACCCCTTCCCCATAGAACAACCCAAAATGTCTCTAGGCAATGCAAATGTCTGCTGTGGAAAACTTGCCACGGCCGAGAGCCACTGGTCTTAACTATGAATTGTTACCTGTGGCATGGTCGTTTCAAACTAGTTGTTGATGATCTGAAAATATCAGTTGCCTAGCTGCTCCAAAATCCTGACTGTAACTGGAAGAACCCTAATTTTTTGCATGGAACATCAGTGTCTTTAGGGCTGATTAAAATAAGTATGCTTTACAAGTAAATAAACAGGGTCTTATTCTCCCCCTCCCACCAGTGCTGCGTTCCATCCTGTGGACTCCAGATTGTTATGGAAAAAGCCTGGCTTTTGAAAATTAATCCTGCACAGGTGGCAAAGGAGCAGGCTGGCTGGCAGGTGTGAATGTGGCGGAGCTGCTTAAGACTGGGGAGGTGCATGTGAGTACACGTTTGAAATCGGACCTGCAGGGCTAGTTCTGAGAGTTTTCCACTCCTTTGTCCTGGAGAAGGTGTTGAGAAGGTGTACACCACACCGAGGTTTTCCTTTCATTGTATCCCTAAGCAACCACCATTTCTTTCCTTTAAAACAACTCACATCCAGTAAGGTTCGTTTTTGTGTCTTGCCAATACTGGTCCCATCAAGAGCTGACATATCACAAAAGGTAAGAGGAGGGATTTGAAAAGGGCCTGTTCCTTAACTACTCATTCTCCCAGAACCTTCCACTAGAAAGTTTGGGTCACTGAATGGGGAGTGTCAACATCCACACACTAGAATCTTCCTTGGTGACATTCTCTGGCTTTGTGGGTGCAACTGTCTAAGGTGGAGACAGTGGGGTTGTTTCCCGCTCCATCTTTAGCCAATGCTGCCTCATGGACTGACGCTTGGTGAGGAGGCACTCAGTGACCGTTTGTTGAGTGATCCAGTGTGGGAGAGAGAATGGAGAAATTGTATGCCATTGTAGAGAGAGTTAAATCAGAGTTTCCATGGAAACATGGCTCTGTGAGCTGCAACAGGTGTTCCGTGAATAAATGATTGTGCAGTCGATATGCCTGGGGAAGACTACTTAAGGAAAACTCTACTGCAGGACTTCTTATTATCTAAGGGCTAAGGCAAGGCCCAAATGCAGCACGCAGTATTCATGGAACACTCTGATCCCAGGAGGTTTTCTTCCAATAAGCATTAGTGGGATTGTGAGCCAAGCTTTGCAGTTTGTGAAACTTTCCTCTAATAGGCTGACTCACTTCTTCGTCTTGATTGCTCCTGCAATTTTCCTTCACCTGGAATGTTCTTTCCCAGATTATCTGCGTGCTCTCTCACCTTTTCCGTCTGCCTTCCCCCAATGTCGTTTCCCCCAGCTTCCTCCCTGTGGCTGTCATTTCTCCTCTGTGCTCCAGCACCCTGAGGTCTTTCTCTGCCCTGGACACAGTTTATCTTTTGCTGTCTGGGCTCTCTTTGCCTCCAGAGTATGAGCTCCTAGAGGGCAGGGTATGTGCCCATCTTCTGGACTCCTAAAGAAAGCAGTGCCTGACATGGGGCGGGCACTTAATAGATGCCAGATGAATAATGAGTGAATACATTATGGATTCCTGCTTCCCACTCAGAGCAGAGAGACAGACAGGGGTGAAGTGAGTGGATGATCCCTGCTGGCTAGTGTCGGCCTTTGAGCTCAGCAGGATACATCAGGAAATCAGTGGCAATACTGATAATGGACCTGCCGGCCAGGGATGCTGTGAGGAGAAATTTTTGTGCAAAGATCCTGGCACAGTGCCTACCACGCTATAGAAATGCAACGCACAACTGGTATCTTCGTGATTGTTAACACGTACTTTGTCTTCGTCCTCATTAGCAGTCTTCCAAAGGAGACCCTCGATTTTGTAGCTAAAGCAGTGAAAGACCAAAGTGTTGAAGTGGCTTCGCTGAGATGTGGCAGTTGGTGAGTGCAGCTTGGATTTCAGGATCCACCCGCAGGAGCCCAGAGTCCACCCAAACACTTCTCTCTGTCTTGCCAGTCTGAGTCTGTGCGATGGGCACAGAGCAGCCTCGTCTGTGATGTGGCTTAAGCCTTGAGAGAACTCAGTGTTCCTTCCTGGCTCCAACAGGCAGCTGCAACTTCCTGAAGCATCGAGTGGATCTCTTGGGAACCTGGATGTCCCTTCCGGTTGGTGCTGACTGTGATCACTGAGGAAATCCACAAACCACAATCCCTAGATGGTCCTCGGGCCGTGCCAGGCTCTGCGAGATGGCCATTTCTTGAAGTTGCTTGGAGAATCCAGCACCGCTCGCAGGGTCCTATTCTCCACGCGGGATGCAGCCTCTGAAGGCACTGCTCGCACATGGAGGGCGGACACCTGCTGCTTCTCTTTCGACTGCTCTTTTTTTGAGTTACCTAGGCCTCCGATTAAATAGCAGGGATTTTCCTCGCCATGCTGGCCAAGGGTCTGCTCTGCCGCTTCTGTGGCCACCAACACTCACCAGTAACAGACATCACCTGCTGATTTATTTGCTTATTGGTGCTTTTCACGGACATGTGTCTCCATGCAGTCAGGGACCCGGCCACTGCCGCTCCTTGCTCTGTGTTCAGCCTCCCGGCCAGCACCAGGCAGAGAAGGCCCACAGTGAGTCTGTGCTGAATGAGCGACTGACTTAGTTACGCATTTCCTGGCTGTCTCTGCAGACTGCTACGAAGGAGCATTAGTATGGTGAGCATACATACCAGCTCTTCTCTATGTTCTGTTTTCCACCCATGACAGAGTAAGAAAGAAGAGGGGCGTATGCAATAAAGGGACTTAGGTTAGACACCAGGAATGTCCGAATGGCTGAGTCAAGTAAATAACAGCTGCTCCGCCTCCCGCCTTCTTCCCGCTGCCCCTGAGACCTGCATTGGAGCTGCCCGGGTGCCTAGTCTGCCAGCTGAGAGCCCAGTCGCTCCTCTCTGCTTCCCGCAGTGGCGGATGCTCCTGCTTCTGCCGTCTCCACCTGCTGCCTTCCATGCAGGTACCAGGCCTGCGCCAGCCTCTGCTGAGACCTTTCCCTAGCTCCACAGCCCTCTGGGCAGTTACCGGAGCTGTGATGTTTATACGCATCCATATATAATTAGCTTTTATTTCAGAATGTCAATATAAAGAAAAGGTCCAAATAACTGGCTGTTAAATATTGTCATACTTCTCTTAGCTCCAGAGTTACCCTTTATGTCTCCTGTTGTTGTAGAGCCTGAATGTTTGTACACACGCATACACAATCTACATGCACGCAGACACATAATATACACGCACATGCATACATACCTATAGTATGTACACACTTGTATCTATACACTCATATAACATATTACGTTTTACTATGATATGCTTTCTGATTGTTCATTATTTATCTTACAGGGCTAGGGTATTGGATGGATTTGGGGGAATTGCGTGGGTGGCTATAAGTAGGCAAATGACCTGTAATACAAGTTTGGGATAGAAAGAGCCATGTAATTTGTGGGCCTGTGGAAGAGGAGGTTGTGTGTGTGTGTGTGTGTGGGCTTGAGGCATGGAACATGGGAAGGAAAGAGAGAAAGCAGGATGCCTGGCCCCTTGTGGAAGGGGCAGCTGTACCCGTGTCTCCAGAATCATCTGTACTGATAATTTTAGCATTGTATGTTGGAATTTTTACCCCACCAACACATCTTCAGCAGTGTACTGAGCTAAAAAGATAAACTGTAAATAATAGCCAGCCTGGCATTTTGCTGCTTTTTAACATGTTTGTTGCATAAGTTTCCCATGGAAGCCTTAGGAGCTTCCGATAAAGGGGTATTTATTAAAGAGGAAGTGCAGAAAGGGAGGGAGGAGGGGGGTTCTTTTTGAGGTGTTGTCTTCTTAATTTGCATATATGACAATAGTGAATATCTTGATTTGCTGCCTGGAAAGCAAAGCTGGAGGTTAGAAATTGGTCACCAGTATGATCGGTGCTCCTATTCACATATGACAGACCGCACGCGTGAAATAGCTGCTTTCCTAGTCCCATGTCTCAAAGAGGGAGCCGAGTAACCTGCCCCAGATCACACGACTGGAGCACGGCAGAGTTCAGCTTCGGATTCGGGAAGTCTGTGCAGTAATCGGTGCCCTCCAGGAGCAATCCCCTTATCCCCTCCTCTTTACACATGTTCAAATACAGCCAAAGATAAGTCCCAGCCATGAACTTGCAGGCGGAAAAGAGTGAATACGAAATGCTGTTTTGGCTACTGTCACACTCTCCCCTAAAGACGCTAAGTCGTTTACACTCTCACCTAATGTGTGGTCCCGGCTTTAGACGTGCCTCGGTTGGTTCACACCCGGGGGGCAGATGGAATCTCATCTTAACAACAAGTGTGTCTCCCCTCTGGATAAGATAGAAGCCTCTTGAGCGCCTCGAGGGTGACTTACAGCGTTTTGATTTTGTCATCCTCTGGCGGAAGAGCTCACCCCATACGCCTCTCTCCTGAGTCACCCAGCGGGGCCGTCACATTTGCTAGCTGCCCGGCAGTCTGTGGGCACACACAGAGATTTGCAGAGTGCTCAGTACTGGCGGGGACACCTGAACTTTTCTGGTCACCGAGTCACACGGATCGGCTGACAGCATGAGCAGATGGGGAAGGGAGAGAACGGTGCTCTCCTGACAGAGGAGTGACACTGTGCCTGGACGTGGAGAGAACCGGGGTTCATTCTGGATGAACGGGACCCTCGATGTGTAAGATCAGCCGAGGTCATCTCCTTCCTTCCCTGTCCGAGTGGCCAAACCTACTTGGGCCGTAACCCCGAGCACTCTACCTTCACGGCAGCAGAGATGAGGCAGAGGTGAGACAGAGAAATGCCCTGCATGCCAGAAACTGTTTACCAGCTGGTGAGCCGCTTGGCCTGACGATGTTTTGTTTGACCCTAGCAGTGTATTTTAAGAATCTAGAGCTATTTCCAATATGATAAATATCGGGAAATTTCACATACTAGATTTGTAATGTTTCCTGAAAAAAATGGAGAGATCTAGCATATGGCGAGTTTGGAAATCCACATGGAAGTGAGCAGCTGCTACCCTCTTCAGGCCGGGCAAGTGCTCTGCACTTGGCCACGCTCCCTACTACTCCCTTTTGTCTCTTGATCCAGTCCTGCCTTGACTTATTCCTGGAGGCATAGGAATTCAGGGCCCCTGCTCTGGGTTCTTGACATGCAGCATTCATGGTGTATGTAGATAGACGTGTGTGCATGGATGTACAGGGATGTGTGTTTTGCTCATATTTACTGAGCACATATTATACACCGGGCCTTGCTCTAAGTGTGGAAGAGCTGAGGGAAGAATGAGACCAATGTGGTACCAGCACTGGCCCTCTGGGGCCCACCAGGAAGTGGGGAACCTGTCTGACCATCACACGAAGGACTGTTGAGTTATTCTTCCCCAAGCATTAAAGAAGAAAAGCACGGCAGTGGGGAAAACTCAGCAGCAGATCCCAATGCCTTAGAGGAGGGATGGGAAGTGCATTGCGTAATCAACCTGGCATCTGCGGTGCTCCTGGCGAGGCCACCCAGGCCCCAGGGAGGAGGGCAACCCACACGCTCACCATTGAATGCACAGCGCCAAGGGGCCCGACGCGGCCATCATGCATCTGGACCTCATTTTTGTCCTTCTGAGGGCCCGGGAGGGGCTCTCTCCTAGCTTGGAGGGAGCGTCACCATGCCTGGCTGTCCCCTCCCCGTCCGGGGTCTGTGGCAGGCCTGGCAAGGCCAGTGGCCATGTGCTTTGTCAGCGTCCTGTCTCTGGCCACCAGCACCCGCGTCCGCGTCTAGGGAAGTGAGTGAATGTGAACTAACACCCTGTCTCTGCACTCTTCGAGGGCACAGTCTACACTGGAGTTCTCCAGGATTGAGGGCCAATCACCCACAAGCCTGACGGACAAGTGCCTCATGTTGCCCACCTTCCTGTCCATGTCTCGCTCGCTCGTCACACTGCCGCTGTCCTGTGCTGGGATGAGGAACCTGACAAAGACCAGCCCCAGGGGTAGTTGGGACGAGTGCTGCGGGAGAC
Source organism: Hystrix cristata (assembly GCA_004026905.1). Lineage (NCBI taxonomy): Eukaryota > Metazoa > Chordata > Mammalia > Rodentia > Hystricidae > Hystrix > Hystrix cristata. Next base: position 57,569 of record PVJO010004260.1, on the reverse strand, counting down.
GGAGCATCTTGGTGCCTGACTCCCACCCAGCGTGCTGAGGTGCACGCTCCGGGTGTGCGGCCCGGGAACTGGGCTCCCAGCTGCCGCCGGGGCTCTGCAGGGAAGGGGCGGGGGAGTGAGTGTCGCGGGCCACGAGGGGAGTCCAGGGAGAGCTCACGGGGGTCCCGAGGTGTGTCACGAGCGGGGGGGTCCAGGTGCCCCCTGACACTCGGGAGCAGGGTGGAGGTCACTGCTGGCCTGGATCAGGACCCAGAGCGCATCGCCCCGAACCACCCGAACCCAAGAGGCAGAGCGGGCGGGGCTGTGTGGTGGGGACGGACCTAAAGCCACTTAGCAGCAGCTGAAAGCCCACGTTTATGTCTCGTGTTTTACCACAGTGAAAGCAACACCGAAACCAGGAAGCATCCCAGCCTGAGCCGCGAGAGGCACCTGGCCGGGGCAGGCTGGGAACTTCTGGAAGCGCCTTGACCTTGTCTCCAAGCGCCATCTGACTCTCAGATGCAACGTTACACACTGCGACTCAGAATGTGAGTTCCCAAGGCTCTCTTCAAGGCTCTGTCCCCTGCTCTGCGGAGCCAAAGTGCTAAATGACATTCACGGGCCAGCAAAATTTCTATTTTCTCAACAGACAATGAACTTCCGGTCTCAACTCCAAAGGATCCGTCTCACGTCCATGAAAGAATTCCTAAGCAGCCCGTGGTCACAGAGTGTCACAGCCCGATATTTCTTTTATCAAATAACATCTGGAAAACAACGCTGATACTAATTTTTTTAAAATTTAAGCTGATTAGAAAGTTGGTTCTGTATTTGATTAAGTTCTGCAGAAACTGGGCTTGTGATGAATCATTAAACAAAGACAATTTTTTTTGTGTGCAGCAATAAAGCCTCCGATGATTAATTAAAGGCACGATGCCAAAACAAGTGGCTTTGTTTAAAACGCAGTGGACAAGACAGCCTTGATGTCTTAAGTAGACGCCACAACATGTTTTTAATTATGTTCAGGAAGACGAACAAGAATAGGAATCGCCAACTGCTTAGAAAGATAATTTTTTTTGGAGAAAGATTCGAATTAAAAAAAATAAACGGAGCATTATTGATTTAACACAAATGCCATTTGTTGGGCCTTTTGTAATTTCCTTATTAGTGTCATCATTCTAGCGTTCGCAGCCCCCCTTCTGTTAGGGTGTCTGGCATTTGCTCGGCGCTCAGCGACACGATACAGTAAGGCGGCGACTGCTCATATTCAAACGCTTTATTTGTTGTAACTGCACAGATGAGCGAGTGGTGCAGGTCCTAAATTATCCCAATCATTGCCCGGGCTAATCGGAAGCGAGGGAAGATGAGCGGGCAGGCGTGGGGTGCGGCTAGGCCGTCAGCTGGAACAGAAAGAACAGCAGAGAAGTCCTGCAGCGTCGCTCCGCCCGCCGCCCCGGAGCCCCCACAGCTTCGCAGCAACAGACCTCGGCTGGCACCGAGGAGATGCGCAGTGAAGGACGCGTGAGGAAGCAGCCGGACTCCGGGTTGTAGCAGGCAGTCAGATTCCATTTGGGTCAACGCGTCTGATCTCAGGATTAAGGGTCATGACGGGGCTGAGCTTCAAACAAGGCCAGCTCTGAATGTGAAATGCTGAAGAAAGACCGGGAGCCTCACGGTTTGGCCCCTTCCCCCCAGATTGTCTGGAAATGGCCTCAATTCGTTGGGAAATCGATGAACACTCTGCCGAGTGGGGGCCAGGGCTCTGCGTTTCCAGAAATCATTTAAACCTGTCAGTCACAGGCACCCACGGTGCCCTTTCGTTTTTCTTGTTGCCCATCCCTTTGGTCTTGAGAAATGGTTAATTATTCATCTTGCTCCTAAGTAATGGTTTTATTTTATCGTAGCATTAATGATGTTAGAGGCTGCCTTGGAAACCACACGAAGGACGCTCTGCCTTTCTGACATTCCTTAGTTTCTTTTCTTCACTAATGTGGTTTGTGTCCCTGCTTGGCTCTGGGCTTCATGCTGATGCTGGGGACATCGTCGAGGGCAAGCAGTCTCCCCTCTTTTTTTTTTTTTTTCCGGTGCTGGGGATCGAACTCAGGGCCTTGTGCTTGCAAGGCGAGCACTCTAACCAGTGAGCTAAATCCCCAGCGCCCTGCAGTCTCCCCTCTTAAGCCCTGATTCCAGAAGTGTAGAAGGGGAAGGGATAGCATTTTGGTGGGGCACACACATTCTGGGAACTGGCACCTTGGAGGTAAAAGAGGGACCATACACAGCTGGACACCAACTCTGCTCACTCCCCAGGAGGACGCTGGGATTTTGGAAGCAGAGATCTACTCGAGAACCCAGAAAACCTAAAGTTTGTCAAAAACCCCTTAAATTGCAACCATAAACCAGGTCTTTCCTGCTGCCTGCTTTCATAAAGGTAAATTTGGTAAATTTTTAAACAGTTGAGCAACAATAACAACAAAATCAAGAGAAGAATAATGTGTTACGGCATGTGAAAATGATAGGAAATCTAATTTCAGCGTCCAGAAAGCAAGTTGTATGGGGACATAACCACACCAGTTTGTATTTTCTTTAACTGCTTTTGTGCTGTGTCATGGTCCAGCTCCGCCTGGTAGCCCCGAAGCAGCCAGGGACAATGTGCAAGTGAACGGGTGAGGTGATGTTCCAGTTAGATCTTTCTGCTGGCTTCAGTTTGCTAAAGTCCTGCTGTAAGTAAATGCCCGTGGATGTGTGGTCGAATTCAGTTACTGACTTTGTATGTGGAGAGAGAATAAATATAGATCACGGATGGGAAGAAGAGTGTGAAAACAGCTTCTGTCTGCTTATTTCCATGAGATTACATGTCGTGAGCTTAGTCAATGGGGAATTTACAGATGCGTGCCAATCCATAACCCATTCTCAGAGTGACAATTGCCAGACTTTTGCTGGGAGAGGGCAGGGGATGTTTTCAGGAGAAACGCCGTGTTGAGCTGTGTGGGATGAGAGGGAGGAGGTGACGCTCCGAGGGCAAACTGGTCACTGAGTGGCCTTTTCTGGGAAAGCCTGTGTCTTGCCAAGTGTGCAGGAGGGCTTGGTGGGAGGGATCTGGGGCAAGCTGAACTGCTCTGCTTGGAAGAGGAAAGCAGGATTAGACCTTGTAAGAACAGGAGGAATCAAGAAGAAGGGAATCCACAAAGAAAGCTGGAGCCACATGCAAAGGGGGATCTCTAGGAATTTTCTAGGGACATGTGTGAGAGGTTTCCTGGGTGTCGCCACAGTAGTGTGACGTCACCCTCTGTAGAACTGCAGGGAGGCGACTCGGGCTGAAGCGCAGCTCTTCTTGCTACATGCTCCCAACACAGATGGTCTGACACCAGATACATGCGGGTGTCCCCTGACAGTCCTGCACCAAACACCAGCTGGCGCCCCCTGACTCAGTGCCAGTCCGACGCGACGAAGAGAGTGTCAGATCCTGCAGGCCAGGGCCCGGTCTCCAAGACTGCTCCCCACTTTGAAGCCAATCCCAAGCCCCCGGCTGTGTGTTTCTGACTAGCTATAAATTAGGGTTCTCAGTTCAATTAATTTGCTTGAGTGGCTCACAGAACTCAGGGCAACACTTACATTGTAAGTGGGCGTTAAAAAATACAAATGAAGAGGTGAGCCGGGAGAAGGGGCGCAAAGCTTTCGTGCCCTCTGTGTGTGCCGCCCCCCAGGAAGCTCCACGTGTCCAGCTCTCTGCAGCCCCCAGCCCCCACCTTTTTGGTTTTTGAGGAGGCTTTCACTGCACAGGAGTGATTGAAGTGAGACTATTATGTCAAGGTGTGGTTTGACAAAGAGGGTGTGAGATAATTCTAATGGACCAAAGAGGGGAACTCAGCAAAGCCTGTCTGTTCGGATTCATCGTGGCCTCTCTGTGCAGATTTTCTGCCTCCGGGGATGGGATAAGACCCCTTCTGAAATGGAGATCTTCTGATCTACCACTACGCAAGACAGCCTAGAGAATTTCTTTATGGTCAGCTCCAAGAAAGGAAGGGGGAAAAAATCAGTTTCTGTGATCAATCTTGGGGAAGAGAAATTCTCGTTTCTATGGTTTGCTTGGTGGTGGGAGGGGGAATAATAAGCTAGGAACTGTAGTCCAAACAAATATACAAACAAAAAACCCCCACTATCCACCCCACCCGTCTTCTTGTTTCCTGTGTGAAAATCAGCCAACGTCCCCATGGTGCGTGGGTGCTTCAGTGAGGTAACTTTAAGTGGTGTTGAGCCTAAATGTCTGATTCCACCCGGACCCCTCCACCTCCAGCTTCCCCACTGCAGAATAGCCTTTCTGAAATGTAATTCCGATAACGTCACCTCCAGGCTTAAAACCCTGCAAGTGCTTCTTGTCACTCTTGGAACAAAATCTGTAGCATGTTTGCAGACCACAGAGCCTCTGAGCGGTTCCATTTTCCTGCGGTCGTCTTTGTAATCTTACTCTCTTTGCTCTCACCACACCTGGCTCCTCTTTGCTCTTTCAGAAACTCACTGTCACCCCCCTCAGCAATGGGACCCTGGTGGTTCTGTTCGCCGTGAGCTTCCTGGCTCCTTCACGTCACTTGGGTCGCAGCTCAAAGATCAGCTGCCTCACACATGCCTTCTTCATTGACTACACTACCAGGACAGTCCATCTCACCACCATCACTTAGCACTGTGTTCTACTGTCTTCTCTCCTTCCCTCTCACCACTAGCTGTAATCTTTCTATTTGTTCTGCTTATAGTTTATGGTCTGTTCTGTCCCTGGAGAATGCCGGCAAAAAATGACCGTGACCGTGTTTCACATTGCCAAGGACTAAAACAATGCCCGACGTGTACTCAGAGGCACTTGGAATATTTGCCAAATGAATGATTGATTTGACTTGACAGTAAAGAAGTTGCTTTTCCACCCATCTTCCAGTACCTGGTTTCTGAAATAATACATGTTAGTCGCTGTAGTTCTGCCATAATTCGGACAGATGGTCACAAAACAGCACATGCCTACGGATTGCTGGTATGTTCTTAGATGTTGCTCGGAGTCACAGTGAGCTTCAAAATTAAAGCAGGGCACAACTAAAGTTCAACGTTGGAAAGGGTGTGGAAGACCAGAGGTGGCGTCGCAGATTTTGTAGAATTATTGCACCTAAGTTGTCTTCTAAACAAAGTCTCTCCCTTCTCTGATCCTGCCTGCTGGCAGCTATGTGTTTCTAAAGTGAAATCAAAGTCAATAGCAGTTTTATAGGTAAATGATTACAGATTCCAGCCCTCGGTTGGATTGACATGTAAGGGGAAGTCTTGGACTTGGGTAATTATAGGATATTTCCTTAATAAACCTTATCTGATCCTTTTCCGTTAATAATTGTATGTAATTATATTTACGTGTGAGAACATTGCATATTAATGGAGACCAGGCCCCTGAGGATTTAAAGAGCTTATGAAGCATTTGACTGGATGTGACCAATCGTTACATGTCATGCAGAGAACATGGAGAGAAAGGAATTTTTCAAAAAGAAACCAGAGGCTAGGAGAAACCCAACACTTTCATTAATTGATAATATTTTTATTAGGTTGTTACTTTCAAGTGTCTTTTAGTACTTGCACTTGAATTTAAATGTCTGAAAGGAATGGATATTCAGGAAAAGAAAAGTAATTACACCCTGTAATTCTGATTTAATTACAAGGAAATAGATGTAACACGATGTGATAAAAGTTATGATAGGTTCTTTAAATGATATATGTCATTAACATGTTAATTGGCATGAAATCTGAACTCGCAGCCAGTGAAATCTTAGGTGAATATGAGGTCATCTCCATTACTGGCAGTCTTAGAACGAAAATCCCATAAAAGCATTTTAAGTTTTATTCTGTGATGTGCTTTTTCTCATTTATGTTCAATACAATGAAATTCCAGTCCTGCTCTTTAAAAAAAGAAGGAAAAAAAAAAGAGTCTCTTCCTACAGTGTTGCTGCGGCGTGCTTGAACTTGTAATCGAATACACACAGAGTCAGGGCGAGATTAAATGAGGAAATGGGTTTTCTTCTCTACGCAGAGGCCAGGTCACATTATAAAAATCTGGCTCTTTCAACATCTTGACGTAATGATGGAATGAAATGCACAAAGATTTTGATTATTCAAAGACTGCTTTTTCCTCAAAGACTCATCCCAGGACCCGTTTATTTTATTGAATGTAATTTTTGGCTCATGGCTCTGGCCAGCATGGAGGAAGTCCAGTTCCACAGAGGGAAGTAGCCAGACCAGACTGGGAGTGAGGTCCCACCTGCGGCCTCAGAGCTTAGATCCCGAGCTACAAGTAGCAAAGACTGTAGACGAGGCTGGTTTGGTGACTCCGCGACTATTCACCAGCACGGCATCCCCTTTTGGTGACATTCGCTTTGCACCGTGATCATTCCCCACACAGACACAGGCTGGCACTGCGCTGCCCGTGACGGGGACAGATGAAATGACCCTGTACACATGGCTCTCTCCCAGGGCTCGGGTCCTCATCCCTCGATGGACACTGATCCTAGATGAGGTCAACTTTTTAAGAAAAGGCATGGATTTCAGGGCATTGCACATGGTGAGAGGAAAGAAAGACTCATGGAATCGGTGGGGGACAGACCCCTAAGCCGGGCAGATGCCAGGGCAGAACAGATATTTTGCAAGGTAGTCCGGGGGGATGAACAGCAGAGGGGCAGGGGACAGGCTCCAGGCTTTAAGTGTATCTGATGTGGCCACGCACTGTCCTCTCTCTTAACACACACATCTCCTCCATTCTACTTGGGGCCTTCTTGATGTTCCTCGCAACTTCCTGCCCCAGGGCCTTTGCACACATTAGTCCTAATATCTGGAATGTGTTTCCTTCCCTCCTCTCTGTTCGTTTAGGTCTTCAAATGTCACCTTCTCCCTCTGGCAGCCCTCGTTGATCACACCATCTAAATTAGTCCCCCAGTCGACATCTTTTATTCCTTGGTTCCTTCTGTTGCTGCTTTCTTTGCACACATGATTTGTGTGTTGTCACATTTGTATATGTGGCATTGCCAGTCTCCTCTCTGAGTGTGTCAGCATCCTCAAGGTGGTCATCTGAGCGATCCTGTTCACCGCTGTGTCCCCAAACCAAGAAGAGCCTCAGGCACGCGGAGGTAAACACAAGTCCTCGGTCCTGGTGCCCCGTTTGACAACTGCGGGTCTCAGGCCGGGGCTACAACACATAGGAGCTTCAATAGTCTTGGCGGTAAAATGGAAATAAGAGTTTGAGGAATGAAGTGCCTGACTACGTGAAACCCTCGTCACATAATGCTCAGACATGTTGGCTTAACAATGAGAGATGAGTCATGGGAAGACCAGGGTCCATCAGGCTGGGACTGGAGTCTTGAGTTTGTAGGACAACTGAGGCAACTGGTGCAGGGTGGGGAGAGCCTTCCGCTTAGTTTTGTTCGATGCAGAAGTTCCCTGGTGCCAAAGTTGGTAAGGGATTGAGATGGATGCCCTAGTACACAGAGCTCCACCCCTACCTGTGCCCGGCTGAGTGCAACACGGTCAGGGCAGGGGCCACATTACGAGGAAGCCGTCATGGAAGAGACTGTGCAGAGTGCGGCTGAGCAAGTACACCTGGGAATCAGACAGGCGCCGAGTTCAAATCCCCGTTCTCTATTCCTAGCATGTTGAATGTAAAAACAAAGCAAAACAAAAACAAGACAAAACAAAAAGCGAAAAACCCAAAGATGACATGAAAATAGCAGGAAGACTATGATTAGACAAGAAGAAGGGAGTAAGGGGAGAGAGGTGTAAGGGAGGGCAAAGGAAGGAGTTATGTGATTCAGACATGTTCTACGTGTATATGCAAATGCCATAATGATGCACGCTATTTTGTAAAATTAATACACATTAATAAAAATATGTATATTTTGGGAAAATATATAAAAATCCCAGTTCCAACTACTTCAAGTAATTTGATCCTCAGTTTTCTCATTTGTAAGATAGAGTTAGAGAGTGCTTTCTTCCTCTGTGTGAGGATTAACTGAGGTGATGTGAGGCAGGTCCCGAGCAAGGTGCCTGCCAGAGCGGAAGTCCCACTATGTGCATCCATTGCAGCCTCACATTCTGCTGCTTCCCTGTGTTCAAACAGCAGGGATTCAACAAAACCTGGCCTTAGAGGCTTAGCTGCAATCGGTCGAGCCTGAAAAGCCACAGACTCGCAAGAGCCTTCACAATGATAGAGGCAGAAAGGAAACTAGAACAGCTCTCCTGAGCTGAGCGTTCTCTGGTGTGTGGCCTGCCTGTGCCCAGCGAGCCGCAGTCCATTGTCTTCTCACCACGAATCTCAGGGTCATGCAATGAGACCTCACCCAAGGCCTGAATTGAGTTTTTTCCTAGAATCATTGATTTTCTAAAAATGCGACAATCACACTCTTTTTCCCTTGCCCACCAAAATGCCGACCCACTTCTGGAGACCCTGGAACAGCCAGGCCCGGGGGACAACATGCCAGAGTCCCTCAGAGTTCTGCAGCAGCCAGATCCAGTCGTTCGCGATGGTTGTTCCCAGGTCTCCTGGGCGCAGGAGTGGGGCGGAGCGGGAGCCCTTCGTGTGCACACAAGAAGAATTGGGATGCTTAGCGCCTGTCCTTGGGGTGGCCGAGATGGCCCCTCTTCCACACCTTTGGGCACTCCAGCCCACCGGGTCCCTTTCTACATCTCTGAAGCAGAAGCTGCTGCAGGGAACTGTGGCTGTCTCGCTGCGGCCCCCCAGTGCCCACGGACACGCACCCCCACTCCTCACCTGCTCTCACAAAGACAAGAAGGGCCATTCATAATTCAAGCCGGCCCTTTCTTTCCTACACGCCACCAACATGAGCCGGATGCTGGAGGAAAAACTGAACTCCCTCCCAGGGTACACTGCAGATCAAGGGGAATCTCATTAAGGCCCACTTCAAAGATTCGTCCTTTATTTCCATACAAACAAGTTTAAATTATTGTGCGTGAATCTGCTGTTAGCAGGGACTCTGTTCCATTATGCATGATTCCTTACTGCTCGTATCATGAATAATGGGTAGCGCTCCATTAGCAATTTCTAGTAATATGCTAAACTTGAGGAGTGGTCACGTTATTGGGTTAAAGTTCTGTCGCTGCATATTTATTTTATTTCTTACTCAAGCGATACTGCTCTGGTTCATCAAAACAAGTATTTGTAATTAAACAAAATGTAACACATGCCGTGGCTATGTTTTCTTTATTATTATTTAATACTTATAGAGCATTTACTATGTGTAAGGAATAGCGTCAGGACATACCTTGTGCACATATTTACTTTTCACTAGAATCCCACGGGATAGCACAATTACCACCCCCATTTTATAGGTGAGAAGACTGACAATTAGGGAGGATAGATGACCATGGGTAAGGCCCATAATTGATGGGGACGATTCACATTAATTTGTCAGACTTCAGAGATTCCTAATTATAACATACTCCTTTTCACCATGCTATTACTTTCTGAAGAGCTTCCACAGCTCATCTGTCATTTGGGAAGCAGATGTTTTCATGCCCATTGTACAGATGAGAAAAGTGATTCTCAGGAGGTGGACTGATTCCTAAGAGAAAGAAGATTTTTGTGCAAGGATTGGTGCTATCTGCACTTGATCTTGGATGCATCGACTGGTCTTCCAGGATAAGGTGATTATATCATCACTTCTGCAATATTTAGGAGTTTGGAGCAGGATTTTCTCAGCATTTGCTGTCTCATTTGATCCCTGTCTGTGGATGTTCTTTAGAGAAATAGGACATATGCTGACTCATTTAGTGACTGGGCGAGTTACTTAACTTCCTCCTCCTCAGTTACCCTATCTGTATAATGGGAATAAGTACTTCCTTCTTTTATGATCATTATCGGGAATAAACTAGGTAGTATATGTAAAGTATGGTGGCTGGCACATATGTGTGGGCTAATATTTTTGTATTACTCCTTTTAAGATCCAACACGCCGTAACACCAAGTCATTGTCCACATAGGAGCATCTTTTCTTAGTCGCCTTTTCTTCTGACATTCTGTTGCTGGACCAACGAGGTCACAGTTTATTTCAGTGTTCCTTACTCCGGTAACCCAGGACAGCCATTGGCCAGTGTCACACCCACATGGCCAAGCTCATGACTTCATGAAAGACGTTAAGATGGCTTGAAAGACTGATCAGGAGTATCATCTCACGGCCCAAGCTCAGGTCACTGAAAAACATTCGGAGGGGAAGTTTGCGTTGGCCGCAGCTCTTATTTTAACCTCTCGAATTAGCCGATGTCAAAACCAGCCCCATTGTCAAGACAGGAAATGCTGGGGCCCTCTGGAAAATGTCTTAATAATTTCTGCATTATTTATTCAAGATACTTGGCTGGCTCAACGGGGAATGCTTTTCCCATTTGGAAATGTGTCACGGAATGCCCCAGACAGGAAATCGAGTCAAGGAAGCTGTGCCGAGAGATGGCCCAGGCTCCCCGAGGACACCCAGCGCCGTCCGCAGGCTGGCTCCTGCGGCCGCCGTCCTCACCTGCTGCCGTCCCCGCGTCCCCGCGTCCCCGCGGGCTGCTGAGGCCTGGATTCCATCGACTCTCGGACCGTCTCGGAGTCACACCTTCCTCACTCCTGAAACTGCTCCTGCCGCACGGCCCGTCGCTTCTGAAGTGCTTTGCGCGACATTATTTCATCAGTCGGGTCGAATGTTAACCGTCCTTATTTTTTATCTTTTCAGCTTCCATTTCACATGACCGAACTCCCTTTCCGTTCAGCTGGAACTTTTCTCCTTTCCCTTCCTGCTAACAGAGAACTTTGCTTCCCTAGCACGGCTCCTGTCCTTGCTGTGTAAATCAAGGAAATGGGTGAGAAGAGCATGAAAAAGGAGCCGATGCTTCCTTCGTTCATGTACACAGACAGTAAAGGAGCAGGGGCAGGAAAAGGCAGGAGGGAGGCGAGTGGGAAGAGGAAAAACGAAATGGAGCCAGACGAGGCTGAGTTTGGAAGGGACTCTGGAACTTTTTTTGGGTGAGTTCTTAGGGACAGCTGGTGTTCATGACTGTGGGGATATGAGGGACGTGGGTAGTGAAAAAGACAGAAGAGCAGTTTTTACAGGATAGACACCCCACGCCTTTGGCATTTTGGGGAGGCTGGAATAAAGATTTATAATGTTTTGCAAATATTTTATATGTTGAATCAGCATTTGTCATGAGAACGACGGCCAGGCCCAAACTGTCCCTGTCCTCAGGTGCCATCGTTTGTTTTAGGGTTTCTGCGTGTGTCCTCCAGCCCCAGCCCTTGGCACATACATCCCGTGGACTGTAAGCTTCTTGAAGGTGAGTTTGGTCTCCTTTTCAATGATGCTACCCAGGGGCTCTGCTCGCATTCGGATTTGGGACAATTAATGCTGATTTTTGCACTTCTTGTTTAAAGAACAATTGCCTCTTCAAGCAGATATGACTAAAAGCCCAGAAAATCCAGACGGAACCCAGGGCAGGGGCTGGAGACGGAGGCCTCGCGGGACCCAAGCTCCTGCTTGCCGGCAGGAGCGTCCACCCTAGACACGCGCACTTCCAGGCAGTCGGCAGTGACCGAAGGAGAGCACAGAGCAGAAGGTCCTCTGGGCTCAGAAGCTGTGTGTCTACATTGCAGCCTGGTGGCTAATAACTGTGCAGCCTGGACAAGTTATTTAACCGCTCTGACCACCCGTTTCCTTATCAGAAAACTCCTCCCACCCCCAGAACATCATTAAGTGAAAGAAAGAGCAATATGGCTCACACCGGGTGCAGTGATGGAATCCGAATGTGACGAGCAGGAAATATGTGACGAAACGACCCATCTCTGAGATGGTGAATAATTTTTTCCTGTACTGGGGATTGAACCCAAGGCTTCTGCACTGTGCTACATCCCTAGCCCTTTTTTATTTTATTTTACTTCTAAGTTTCAGAGCAATGTCTCGCTAAGTTGCTAAGTTGCCAAGGTGGGGCTCACTTTTGGTCGTCATAGCTGGGATGGGTGGACAGTGTGCTACTGGCACCTAGAAGGTAGCAGTCAAGGGTGCTGCTGAACATCTTACAGGGTACAGGACAGCTTCCTACAACAAGGATTACCCTGCCCTAGTTGCCCATAGTGTCAATTTGTTCTGAAGGACTCTAAGACTGTGTCTCAGCAGGAAAGAAGGCCGTGAGTGATTAGTGACGTCTGCTTGGGATACCAGAGATGGAGTCAGTAAGCACATGTATTTGTTATCAGGATATAAGGCCAAAGAGAGGAGATGAAAGCCTAGGTAGCTTTTAAAGGCACATGGCAAGTGAGTAGGAAAGCTCAGGCCACAGTGGATTGCTTTTTGACCTACACGCCATTACTCAAGTGCAGGAACTGGATCAGTCTATTTGGCTGCCTCATCTCCAGGACCTAGAACAGTGCCCGCACATGGCAGACATTCAGCTGAGGTTTCACGGATTAGTGAGTTGAGCTCCTCTTGCAAGGAGAGCTATTTTACTGTCCCAGCCCCAAGCAAGTTATCTTAATGTATATAAATTTATTTTCAGTTTTAACAATACAGGTAAAAATACTAAAACTAAGAAGATAGGAAAACACTTGAATATTTATCATCTTCTTTTTGAATAATTATCATTTTGTTGCCAAAAAAGAATGTTGTTTCCCTGCTTCTCTTTATTCCAACCGTCAACTGGAGATATCTATTCACAGAATTCAAGATTCTGTTCTAAGACCCTTATCCAGAGACTATCTTCTATGTATGTACTACCACCTAACAGAAGACCAGCTGTTCTACTATTAGTCGCATAGTATCACAGTTTTGTCTTTTTAAAAATAGAACAGGGACCGAGGATTTAGCTCAGTGGTTAGAGTGCTTCCCCAGGAAGCACAAGGCCCTGAGTTCGATCCCCAGCACACACAAAAAAAGCAAGAACAAAAACAAAAAAATCCCCCCAGAACTAGAACAAACCATTTACACCTTTTCCTACTTCACCTGAATGGACAAGATACAAACAATAGAAGTAGTTGGAAGGATGTACCTCAATGGCAGAGCACTTCCCTAGCATGCCCAGGATCCCGGGTTCAATCCTCAGTACTGCCAAAAAACATAGTGGAAATTTTAAAAAGATCCGTTGCACTTTTAAAATTCTCACCTCTGTGTGTGCACACATGCACATGTGTGTAGTTCTGCATGGTTTGGTCCCCTGTGTGGATTTGAGTAACTACCACAATCAAGATAATAGAACTTCTCAGAACAGAGAATAACGATATTAACAGCTTCCATTTGTTGGGTAGCTACTATATTTCAAGTACTCTGCTGAATATTTTATGCATATTATGCTAGTCATTCTTCGCAACAATCTGGCAGGTCAGACACTATATTTGTTTTACAGACAAGCAAACCGAGACTCAGGAAAGCGTAAGTGACCTTGCAATGGTCACCTGGCCAGGTAGTGAAGAGCAAAGTTATATCTGTTGGATGTCAAAACTTGCCTTCTTTTAATAAATCCATTTTGGGATTAAATCAGGAAAAAATCACCCTATAATCACACCATTCAGAGACAACCACACTAAACAATTTGGTGTATTTCATTCTATTCTTTTTCTATGCCTAGGTGTATTTAAACCTAGCTGTTTAAATATGATTCTGTTTTTGCACAATTTCTATTTCACTTTTTCTTGACTTAATGTCACATCTTAAATACATCTTGAAAGCTCTTCAGGAAGACCATTTTCAGAGGCCGTCCAATATGCTATTGTTGCATCAGAGGGCAAGATTTCTCTGGTTTCTGGTTGGCCAATAAAATTGCTTCCAAATTTTCATTATTTAAGTTTTGCCACAGTAAACATCTGTGTGTAAAAGTGTGTACGTGCAAATCCAAAGATGTTCTTAGCACTAAATTCTTGAGATATGGAATAAGTGGACAAAACACAAGAATCAAAGAATATTGTTTAACTATTCAGAAGTCAATGTCTCTAAAATGCTGTACACATTACTGTGATCAGGAGCTGGTGAATTATACTTCCAGGAAAAAGCTAATCCTGCTGCCCTTTTTTTTTTTTGTTAATAAAATTTTATTGGAACATGGTTCTACTCATTGACTTACATGTTGTCTATGACTGCTTTCATAATACACAAAAGTTGAATAGTTCCACAGAAACCACATAGGTGGCAAAGGTGAAAATATTTCTCTGTGACTCTTGATGTAAGAGGTGTGCAGGCCTCTGTTCTAGGCGACAGCTATTATGGATGAGATAAGAGTGACAAAATATTTTGTGACAGTTATACAAAGTAGAGCCTCCTAACGCGGGCCTGTGCTGGAGATGGGGGTGTCACAGTGTACCCTGAAACGAGTGGGTGGAGACTCTCAGATTCCTTGCTCTTTTGTGCAAGGAGAGTAAGCACACCGCTGATATTTAGTGAGTGTTTGTTGTTCGCTGTGTTGATAGTTGCTGCTGCTAAGCATGGAGTTGACGGTGGAGATGGTGACTTCCCCATCGTCCCCTAGCTTCGGGTGGTTCTTGGAATTCATCCTGGGTAGATAACTTCCTTTTCACGCCACTAGTGTATACAGAAAAAGCAGCTCTATTATTTAAATTCTCCAAGATCAAGGATGTAAAATGAAGGCTGGCCCTGGCCCCATAAGACATCCAGATAAATCTCACGGCTTCCAAATGTGACTCTGTCACCCTGGGATTAATACCAAGTAATCCAGTGCCAACATCAAGACAGTGAAAATAAGCATTTACTCGCCCGGAAAATCATTTTATACTGATTACAAGTTGTAGCCTGTCACCAGGATGTGAATTGGAAATGTGCACATTTGCAAGGTTAATATTTCTCCCTAAAGCTGCGCTCTCCCTGGCCCCCCACCCCAGCTCGAAAGAAACAGTCATTCCAAATAAATATTTGTGCTGAGATATCCCCATTTCGACCAACAAAGTTGAAACCACCATCTCATTCATCTGCACAGCACCACGGCATAAGGACAAGCCACGGTGATCTGGAGGAGGCCTTTCAAGCTCAGCACTATTGATATTTCCAGTCAGACAATTCTCTGATGTGGGGCTGGCCCTGCGCATTGCAGGGCGTGTAACGGCAGCCCCGGCCTCTGCTCACTAGAGGCAGGCAGGACCCCTTTCTCTACTGTGACAACCAAGACTCCTCTGACACTGTAAAATGTCCACTGGGGGTCAGCGCGGCCACCAGTGAACACCCCAGGTTTAGGCACATCAGAAGCAGCAGGAAGGCTGCCCACTAACGCAGACAAGACAGCACAGCCACCCGCCCACCTCCGGCGACACCGCTGCAGCTCGTTGTCAAACCAAAAGCATACTGCACTGTCTCGCGCACTTGCTGCTCTCTGCTACTCCACCTGCTATTTATGGAAAGCTGCTCCTGCCATGATGTCACCCAGGACCAGCCTCTCTTCAGGCCCAGCGTGTGTTTCCCCAGCCTCGCATCACCCTTTCAGTAAGCAGTGGAGACACAGTTGTGCAGAAGCTGGGCTCCAAGTCGGTACAAAGGCAAAAATATCCTATAACAAAACTGTCCTGGAAAAATCCCTCAAAACCTTCCAAACACACCATGAATTGTTTTGTGGAGTTGACGCTGCTTCGCCATTTTTATGCCTGCCCATGTTTGAGAAGTATTGCACTGCACTAAAGGAAGGCGTAGTGGGAAGAGAATGCTCCGTGCTGGGGTCGGGACCTTCAGACATTCCTGCCTTTTAACCCTCTCCAGTGACAAAGGAGGACGAGGTGTTCCATTCTAAGAGGTCCCTGTTTGCCCGAAGGGTTTGCTTCATTCAGTCTTAACACTGGATCTCTACAGTTTTAGTGTCAGTGAATAATCTGCCGTTGGATATATGGGACACTATCTAAATACACTTACGGCGTGGAGTGGGCATACTGTGAGGCCTTCTAAAGTTAAAACTCAATCTACACAGGTCTCTGAAATTTACAGAGAAGCGTTTGTCTAATTGTTGTTTATGTTGTTGTTGTTTTTCTGGGGATGAATCCAGCGCCTCTGTACCGAGCCGCCTCCCCAGCCCTTTCTGTTTTTTACTTAGAGACAGAGTCTTACCATCTTCTTGTCTTTCTTAACTGGATATTATCTCATGACTGTGGCTGTCAAGCTCTTGGCTATTGGGTTCATGACCCTCCAGGGTCTGCGACTGGGTTTTCTTTTCTGTTTGTTTGTTTGTTTTGATGTGCATTTTCCATGGAATGATGTGTTCCCTGAAGACAGGGGCCTGGCCTCATTTATTTTTATACGCCAAAAGCCTATCACAAAGCAAATGCTCAATAACTGGTGTGGTGTGTCATTTAAGCAAAAATGAGAATTAACCACACGTGTAGAACGTTTCGCTTACAATTTGAAAATCTTTTCCCTGCTGAGTAGAAACACTGTAAGATGCTATGTCTTCTGGGGCCGGGGTATTATCTTACAAGGATGTGACATAATCTTTGACACATAGTAGGCACTCAACAAATACTTGCTGTGTTATTATGAGTCTTCGAAACATTTTTGAAGTCGAGGCAAGACGGCAACAATGGAAGCGTTGAAGGAACCAGTATGACAGGTGTTGTTAGATCTGTTTGGTAGGTAAATTTGATCACTTGTCTTGGCTTTTCACTCCCACTGTGGCTAAATCCACCTGTAAGGCACCTCGAAATGTGCTGAGAGGTAACGATGAAGTTTCCGATTCAAGGGGACAGCTCTGCAGTCAGCTGGCTATTTCCCAAATGGAGAACAACAGAAATCCAGGCATCCCTGCCCCTGCCTTGATTTATCCCTGCTGGCTTTTGCCTAAATTGACAAGTGTCATTTTCTTATGACTGACGCTTTATCACGTCCAGGCTGACACCTAAACCTGCACTTTAATGACACGCAAGTAAGGAAGCCCAAAGGCGCGCCCATCCTCAAAGAATATGCCTGTGCAGAATCCAACAAAAATCAAACAGATCCTAACGCAATTCTGTAGTCAGGACCCGGATGTTCAGCAGAGGCTGCAGGTGGGGCTTTTGGCATCCTCTCTTCTAGGGAGGCTTTTTAGACCCCCACTTTCTACATGTCATGGGGTGAATGCACGGGCAGTTTGTACAGGAAGTGAGAGCCTACGGAGCTAGTTATGCTAGGAATTGGCAGTGGGGCCTTAATGAAAATTCTAGTGAAAATGATCACTCGCCTCTCACTTCTAAAGAGCCTCTGTCTAGGCAGGTGTGCGGAGTCAGAAGCCGAGGAGGAGGAAGGAGCAGCCATGTTCCAGACCCCTGACATCTGGATGACCTCAGAAAGGGTTATTTCATTCCAAGGTACACCAATGGGCTATTCACACCGAGGGAGGGGGAAAAAGAATTTATATCCCTTTCATATATAAAAGGAAACAGATGTGATTTTCTTTACAAAAGAGCATTTCATTAAAAAAAAAGAGGCAAGGCGAGGCAGAGTTAACATAACCATTATTCTCCATCTCAGGAAAAGCAAATCCTGTTTTGCCTGTCATTATAGAAGGTAGCAAAATCCTTTCATCCGGTGATTAGTTGTAAACATTCCACAGCCTTCTGGGAGCAGGCCTCTGTTTCCCATCTCACACTGAAGCCATTTTCTTAGACTAATGTTTTATACACACAGCTCAGATACAATGCAAACTCCGGGTACCCCAAAGGCAATGGGGCATTCGTTTATACTAAATCAGAAGTGTCACCCTTGGCAACCTGCAGCAGTGAAACATTTATTCAGTCTTGCATTCCTGGCACTTAGAATTATTTCTTTCATGCCTGATAGCCAAATTACAATATGGCAGGTTTCCCTGGAGCCATGGGATCATTAGTGCCAGCTCACAACATACTTTCAACTGATATGGCATTTCATGTACAGCTGCCAATCAAAAAATGGGATATGCAAATGGGGATGGGCGCACGGGTGTACAATTCCTGTACCGTGAGCGCCTTACAGATTTCCTTAATGACTAGCAGTCATTCCGCTGAGTGGAAGAAGTGGAAAGAACACAGAGGAAAATTCCCCCAGGAAGCTGGTTGCAAGAGCCAGAAGTTTTTACATTTGATTTCCATATTTATTCTCTTCCTTGCCCCCTCTGTGTGTTTCTAAACAGTAGGCCTAAAAATACTTGTGTGGGGCTTGTTACATAAATACCAAGGCTTGTCGCTGCAGTGAAATTCTCAGGCCATGCTAGGGCGTGAGTGGTGGGTTCTTTCTAGCTAAGAGACTTGGGGTGCAGCCCTCTGGGGCTGGGGAAAGCAGCTCATGTAGGGGCGCTTGATGCCACGGATGAGAATCTCAGGCTGAAACCATGAGGCCAAAGGCCTCGGCCAGGGCTGAGGTGAGGGAGCCCCACTATGTCCAAAGTGCCCAGGCCCTGTCTCCTCCCCAGTCCTGTCTGGGACACTGTCCGGCTTGGCTCACTGAACTGAGCTTGCTTCTCAGATTCTGGGCAACTGTAAGCTCCCGCCTGCAGTGGGCAGGGTCTGGGGCTTTGTTCCTCCAGGCCTCCTCACCTAGTACAGCACTGAAGAGGGTGAAATCTAGCTGTCGATTGCACCATTGTCAGGGTAGAACTGTGTCCGGGAAGCCGCCATGAAAAGGAGGTCTACTGGGGACTTCAAAAATGTCTCTGTGGCAGACGATTGTTACGTCAATTTGATCCTTACACGCTGTGCACATAGATCAGAATATTACTCTGCATCCCGTAAATGCACGCAATTTTTATGTATCAATTAAAAATGAAAAAACGTGAAAACTGCATCTCATTGGTGACAGAGGATAAGAAAACTATTTAGCAGGAGTTGTGAGGGAGGCTGTCAACCACGCTTAGGGGGTGGAGTCCCCATTCTTCTCCTGCTTTTAGGTCCAAGCTGCACCCTTTTCACCACTTGGTGGCTGCACCGGATTTTCCCCCCGCAGGGGCTTCAGAGGTCTTCAGGGGTACGCCGCTAGTGCGCAACAGCCTTTTTCTTCTGTAGAAGTGAAAATATCTACCTAGTCAGTGTCTGTGGGATGCTAACTTCTAAGTTTTCCTTTATTTTTCATTTCTGAGAAGCCAAAATATCTCAAGCCAATAATATGACATCCCAAAGTGATAAAACCCCTTTTAAGAAAGGCTATCTCTTTTCTGTTTGTTGTTTCCACATTCTTCCTATTATATATGGAATATTTCCCTGTGTATCGAGATCAGGTCGATCCCTTTGTTTTTAAAAATGAGAAAATACCGTGTCATTTGATTACAGGTTTAGATGTGACTTCTGTTTATGTCCAAGAATAACATCTGAGGATACTAAGTGGTGCGGCTATCACGTAGCTCACCTCCGCTTTATCTAGACTCAGGCCAGGAGCATCCTCACTTTCCCCAGGGGAAGCAGGAGTCACGATCATTTTATAAAACTGAACACAGGCCCAGAGAGGTCAGCCGTCTTGCTCAAGTCACACGGCCAAAATCGGTAAAATCAGAATTCGATATTAGGACTGTAGCTGGAAAATCTGGGGCACGACTCACAGAGTCTACTCACAAGATGCGGCCGTAGGGCAGGAAGATACGGCAGGATGCCCTCACCCAGCACACCAAAAAATAAAATTGTCGAAAGTGCTGTGTTCAACCCCTGACTTGATTTGCTTAACTGTGTCTGCCGGTGGCTTTCTTCATGAAGCAGTTTTGGGATTCCACATTCATCCTCCTCCTTCCTGGAGAGTCCGGCCCCAGTCGAATGTCCCACCTTCAGTAACGAATGCCGTCCCTTCTCCCGATGCATCTTCCTGCTATCTGAGAGCTGGCTCCCGCCCTCTGCTCCCCCGATGAATTTCCCTACCTTTCTGGAAGAAATCCCTGCATCTCCCAGCTCCGCGGGGATCTGGTTGGTTCTCACACCTCCTTCGGCCAACGTCATCCATCCCACCTCTGGGAACCGCCTAGGTGTACCATTCCTACTTCTTTGGGTTTTCAAAACAGCCAAGAGGTAAACTGCAGAGTCCTGGGTGGACCACACACGGCGCCCTGAGGACCGTTCAAATTGCCAGCAGCAGGTCTGGCGTCTTTAGCAAGCCCACGCTTCTCAGCTACCTCTCGAAATTCTATCAAGGGAACAGTGCATCCTTTGTTGTGGTAAACTTCCAGAATGGAAAAAGTTAGCAAGCCTAAACACATGAGGGTATTTAGGAGGAAATAGAAACAGTTTTCTAAAGCTATAATGAAATACTTACAAAATGAAAGTCATGGATTTGTCACCCCCACGGAACTTCCAGGATACACCCCAGGATTAGGGCTGTGCTCAGGCGGATCACACATTACTAACAAACGCAACGTCTAACAGGCATGTGGAGTTTCTGGTACACAAAACATTTTCATAGATAATCTGTCGAGTCTCTGGAAGTGTCTCATTTTGAAGATAAAGGTACTGAGGCTGAGAGCAGTGACTTACTCATGGTGACAAAACTAAGAGATGGGGATGTCCTGCCTCACGTGGGGCTGTCTCTCTGGTCCTGAGAGTTCTGGGGCTTGGAGTCTCATGTGCGTGGAGTCACTGTTAATCTATGGTCTGGTCTCCTGCGGTGCCGCATGATACACTCCAGACAGGAAATCCCAGGCCCGAGGGAGCCAGGGAAGCCTGGGAAAGGCCGCCAGGGCGGGAGAAGAGCGGGGCAAGTGCCACTGCCTCGGCTTTCCATTTCTTGTCCTGTCTGACCTCCCTCCCTGCTGGTCTCGAGGCCCCCGTCCCCTTCTTGCCCCGCGTGTGTTGGCTCATACAGGGGATAATACTGTGACAGATTCCTTCCTGATTCTTCCTTTCTTTTTTTCTTTTTTTGTTTCGTTCCTCATTTGGCTAAGAGATAATCAGGGAAGAAACTGAGGGGAAAAGAATCAAACTCTGGGCTTTGAGCGTCAAGACACAATCCATTAGTGAAACCCTTTCTGAGTCAATCTTTATCCTCCTCCGCCTCAGCCCTGGAGGTGGTAACTGACAGGGCAGAGGGAGGGAAGAGTCTCTCGGGAAAGCAAGTGGGTGACACACAGAGTGGGTCTCTGGGAAAGCACCCTAAAGACTGGCCAGTTCAGCTGGGGCCAGAGCTAGATCCAGAAGAGAAGAATCATCCAGGTGAGTGGAGGGACTAAGGGAGACGCAGCCCTGCAGCTCTGGGCGGTTCCAAGATGTGAGCAAACCTGTCCCGAATGATGTTCAGAGATTCAGAGCAGACATTTCTCTGGTCCAAGAAGGGAGCAGCTTTCAGCTTGTGTACAAAGTGAGTGCTCACAAGATCAGGTGGCGACAGCAGGTGACTGTGTGGTTTGAGAGCAGGGGTAGCTCGGCAGATCAGCACGAAAAGAACGATCCTTACTACAGAGTGATCAGGACCATACAGAGACACCAACGGTTCTGGGGAAGAAATGACAACTCAAGCCGTGACGCGTCCCTGTTTCCTCCCAAGCCTTGTCTCTGAGTCCCTTAAGACTCAGAAGCAACCCAAGAGAAGTTGTCTGCATTAACGGAGATGCTTCTGCATTGATTGAGGTGATTTTTCCCTCCAGGTATAATGAGGGTTCTAAGAAAGGAAATTGATTTATAGGATAAAAATGAAGCAACCTACACGTTTCACACACTAGTTTGTGTTCTTTGCAAACTGTACCGAAATTGCCTATTTCTTCTACCCTGAGGCAAGCACAGTGCACAGGTGAATACACATTTTTAAGAGTGAATGAATGAATGATTCAGGATGCTCATACAAGATGGATCATCATAGACCACTGTATTAGACTTTTACTGTCAAGCACGTGGGTTCATTTTCTACCATTTCTCTGTGGGGCGCTGGTAGATGACACAGAGCAGTTTTTGTCAGTGTAGAGTTTGGGATATTTAGGGGCAAACTAGAAGGTCCTCAGCATGCCACCATCTGTCATTTAGCTGCAGATCAGTTGTGCGTTTAGCAGCGAGAATATAGGCCAGGTTATATGGGAAGGAGCTGCCACCAAGCTAGTGGTCACCCAGGAGGATGGCCCAGCACGAACATCTCTGCGTGGCCACGGAGCTGGGGCCCTGCACTCATCCCCACACACGTGAGTCTGAAGATATCAGAGTGCTGATTCTCTGGGAAAGTAGCCGCTTCCCAGAAGCCATCTGCCGGCGTGAATGGTGCTAACAGAAAGTGGAAGGTCCAGAAAATAACCCAAATTGTAATAGGACCCAAATCGCTCCCTTTGGGAAAACAGATACAGGTCTGCCACCTATTCTGGGAGGCGGTTTCTCGAGACCAGTTTTCTGCAGGCCAAAACTTTTTGCTACACTTTCCCTTTCCAAGTCTCCCCACCTCCAGGGTGTGTTGCATTGGTAACAGCTCAGCTACTTTTCTGCTTCAGTTTATGACGTTACACGAGGGGAATCTACGGCAGGATCACAAAGCCGCTGGCAGGAAGAAGGTTTAATCACAGACGTCTCTGGTAATTACTAGCCAGCAAGCCCCATCTTTCCCGGAGATTCTTGGGGTTGCTTTGACTCTTCCCCTCATGGTGTCAAAGGTGTCCCTTAGAAACTTCCCCATTTGATTTAATTGCTGTTTAATTCCTAAAACACTGCTTCGATCAGACATCCTGACTTATGGCACCGTCGGGCTTTTCTTGGCAAGGACATCCCAAGAGACTGTCCACTTCTAATTGACTGATTTTAAACAAGCTCATCTCTTCCGCTCCGTGGACTTCAGACTGTGCTCGGAAATGCTCTGTTCTGAGGTTATGTCAGATTCCTTCCCATGACTCAAAGTTAACCTAACGATCTGAATGATAACTCAATTAGTTCGTCCACTCTGTGTTTATCGTGGGCCCTTCACATTGCTAGCACGGTACAAGGTGAGAGAGATGCAGAAAACAAAAAAGAATCAATGAGAAAAAAACCACATGGCTTCTGTCCACACTGACATTAGTCCAGTGTTTGAATAGCCAGGATGGGAGAGGAAACATTTATTCCAGTGTCTTCCAAAACAGAAAAATTTGCTCACTTCTATAGTTTGTTTCCATATCCTTCCTCAACGCTAGTACTGTTTTTCTCTTGTAATTTTATTTACGCCAACTCACTTTTCAAAATATAAATATGTTCTTTAGCTTATTCTAAAGAGCATCTGTAAAATAATAGGCTCCACATGGCAGTGATGTTTTAAAAACACCTTTTAAAATAAATTTTACAGTTAATGAGTGGATAATTCAAATAAAATATGTCTTAGCCATATTATAGCACACATTACACATTACATCAAATCTTTTCATTTATTATTATTATTATTATTATTATTATTATTATTATTATTTTTTGTGCTGGGGATTGAACTCAGGGCCTTATGCTTGCAAGGCAAGCACTCTAATCACTGAGCTAAATCCCCAGCCCCAAATCTTTTCATTTATTACCAAAGGCGTACATTTCTGCTTTGGGAAACACTGATTTAATTTTCAGATGCATTAATTGAACTCCTATCTTGCGAAAAATCATATAAATTTGTTATGAATGTTCACTCTGAACTTGACAATACAGAAAATTTGTTGGGGATTAAAAGAACAAATTCAGTATAAATTGGAGAGTTCTTTCCTGGCTTTCAGTTTAAGGTGCGAGAGGTCTGGAATGAAATTGGCCTTGGTTAATCGTTTTGTTCTGTGTTAGGTGCTATTCTTTTTATCTCTTGCACAGGATCACTAAATAAAAGCTGAAATTTCTCTCATGCTAGGACAATGATGGTGAACCTTTTAGGACTTTCAGCGATAACGAATAGCCAGCTGCAGCACGCGTGCCATCGGTTTGCCACCACTGCCTTAGGCTATCTTCGTTTACATTTTCCTTAGTAGAAAGGGAGAATATACATAGTGGAGACATCATCTAATCCTGGAGTCAGCATACCGTGGCCTAGAGAGTTTGACCAGGAGTCTATTTTAGTAAATGGAGTTGTATGCACTGCACTGATTCTTTCATGCCTTGTGTATGGTGCAAAGGTGGAGTTGAGTAATTGCAACAGAGATTGTGAAGCCCACAAAAATCTAAGATACCTACTCAACAGACCTTCACAGAACAAGTATTGATATCCAAGAATCAATGAAGCATGAAGGAATAGCTTTTGCTCCTGAGTCCAGAGCAAACCAGTAAGGCGGGTCCCCCTACTCACTGCACATTGCCGTGAGGATTATCTTTCTGTTCTTTAAACACAGTATGTGCCTTCACACCTCACGCCTTAGTGCAGGTTGGTGTCCCTGTTTGCAATATTCTTCTTCCCTATGCTCTCTTGGGTATCTTTTCTCCAAACTACATTTTCTCAGGGTACTCAGAGCCAAGTCTCATGGGCAGGGCAAAACCATATTTCTGGTGCATCAGAGTGTTTCCAATCGCTTTAGAAAGGGCAAGTAGCAGTTTAAGTTTGTTATATATCCTGCATGCCAGTCTTGATGCTATGGGAAAAGTCTGGGGGATCAGTATGGAGCAGCCAGCAGTGTCGCGGCTCCGGGTGCGGCTGCAGCGATCCTGGCCAGCTCTGTCTCCTTCCCAAGATAGAAAGGAGCCCAGAATTTGTGATGACAAATGGGAGGTTATGGGAAGATTTATTGGACAATTACCAATGTTTTTTCTCACTCAACTTTCCTTTATTAAGTCATTATTTCATTTGGGGACTAAGTAGCACTCATGTCACCCCTCCAATCTTGTCGTTTCATCTCCTCACTTAGGCTGCTTCGCTGTCTTGATTTGTAGAAGCATATAGAGTGTGGATTGCAAGGATTTCTCACTAACTGGATTTGAGCTTTATTCGCTTCTCATTTTCATATGCAGACAGATAAGGCACGATATAATTTGGTTTCCCCATGTTTGCCATATTCTAGAACCAGTTTTGTGATCATTCTCTTAATACTTTAAAAATTGATTAGTTTTTTTTTTTTTAAAGTTAGTCTCACTTCTAGGGCATAATGCAATGACAATCATGAGTTTGGGGTTCATGTTTGTGTGCCTGTGTGGACGTGCATGTTCATGTGTGTGTATATAATTCTCAATGAAATAAATACCTGCAAACAGAATTAAAAAAATAATGTCCACCAAAATCATAATTTCATGGAATAAGGTTATTAAAAATCTTTTTTTTCAACCTAAAATTCTCCTCTCAGAATACATGTAGTACATATAGCACACTTCGGAAAGCAAGAATATAATTCCAGACAATCTAGTTTCCTTTTAATAGAAAGCTGACTTAGAATTGCTACTGACATGGTGAGCTCTGGCCCAGGAGCGTGTCTCTGTAGGTCCCATCTGATCCCCTCTCAGGTCCTGGCTCTGGGAGCCTGAGGCTACTGACCAATAGCTCTGACTTTGTATAAACCGCACTTGGAAGTCTAGAGACATTTATGACTCCTTGTTTTTTCTTTAGTCTCACAGACAAACCATCAGCCAGTCCCATCGGCTCACATTTCAATTGAAAATGTACCCATATCCTGCCATTTCCCATTACTCCCACCCTACTTTAAGTTATCACAATCCCTTTGGGTCGACAGCATTGACCTCTTCACCAGTTTCCCTATGACCACTGGACTAAAACACAAGGAAAAGAAAGCCACTTGTCATCAGTTATTATATCTTAGCTACAAATAAACTCTTATTAGGGAAAGCAGAAGCAAAGCAATTTAAATATTTAAAATACTTGAGACACAAACAATAGAATAAAAAAAAAAAAAGACCGGAGTGATTGGGTGGCCTCATAATAACATCTCAGGTCAAAATCAGCGCCTTTTAAAATTCCACTGAACATATTTTCTTCATAATTTATCATCCTTCTTGGACACAACATACAGGGTGATTTTAAATTGATATGATATACGAATAAATACCAAATCAGTCAAAGAAGTCAGCAAATGTTCGGAATTATAGAAAACCATAGAAATGGGCTCTAATTGCATCATTATCTAATCTCCTTACTTTTGAATACCATTGCTATGAATGGCCTCACTCATCTTATGTCATTTTCTTTTCTTGTGAACTTTTCCATTTTCTCACAAGAACAAGACATCCATACTTTCGGGTTTGCTGTATTTTGTCGTGCAAAGCAGTAAAAAGACTCATCAGAAATGTGATAGACAGGAAACTCATAAAGAAATGTAGTTGGAAAAGAAAAGGCCATAAAAGATGTGGTTGGAAAAGTCATGGAGCATTTTTCTTAAAATTCTTTATTCACTGGGACAAAGAGTGTAAAAAAGCAGTTTGTCTTTTCTCCCTCTAAATGCTCCAGATTTTAGGAGGTAGTTTTTCAAAGAAACCCACTGAACCTTAAACTCTAAAACTGAGGTTTAAAAATAGCAGATGAAATATTACCCTTTCGGATTCCAAATATTTTACCACTGATGACACTTTGACGCGGAAGCCGGACTTTACATTGGCATGGGAGTCTGAGGGCTCAGTCAGGTAGAAAAGCTAGCGAGGATCCTCAAAGATGGCTGGAGTGTGGAACCGTTAGAATCTGACTCTGAGCCGATGGGAGAGATCTAGAGATGACCGCCTGTACTGAGTCAAATAGAGTCGCCTCAAAATTCACGACCACCCAGAAGCTCAGGATGTGACCTTACTTAGAAATAAGGTCTTTGCGAGGTCATGTGGGACTAGAGTGACGCTGAAAGCCATCGAGAGCTACCCTTATGAGAGGGGCGGACACAGACACGCGTGGGGAAGAAAGCCGTGGAAGATGGAGGCAGAGATCAGAGCGACGGAGCTGGAATCCAAGGAGTGCCCGCAGCTAGAAAGTGCACTGACTCTTCCCCAGAACTTCAGAGGGAACAGACTCCCCGCCATACCCAACATCTCAACTCTGGCCTCTAGAGTTGTGAGAGAAGTGGGTGTGATGGTGCGTGCCTATAATCCCACCATTCTGAGAGGCTGAGGCAGGAGGGTTGTGAATTTGAGCCCAGTCAGGAGAACTTAGAGAATCAGTTTTTCTGTTTTAAGCCATTAATTGTGTCAAACACAGCCCACAAACTCGTGGGCTCAAATGAATTTGTTTTGTTTTGTTTTGTTTTGAATTGAAGTAGTTGCTAATACTAACCAACAGAGAGCCTTCGTGCAAAAACCAGTTTCCATTTTTTTCTAGAAAAATCTGAGGTGACATAACCATCTGGTTCCATTCCCATGTAGTGGCTGAGCAGGATGACACTTCCCCAAGAGCCCCCAGAGTGCCGCTACAGTCCCTTTGGTCCCTGGCCAGGTGGCTTGAGTCCCCACATGCCCTCTTTGCCCTTTATGTCCTCACCGACTCAGAGTTCTTTTCCACCACTGTCCTCATTTCAGAGGCTAGAAAAGTGAAACTCAGAAATAAAAAACTGTGCCTAATGTCACACAGTGTGCCTGTGACAGAGAAGGTCCAGGATCCCCCAGCTTCCCACTCCACCGTGTCACTTCCTCCTACAGAATGCCACAAGATGTCTCCTCCTGCAGATGTCCTCAGACTTCTAGACTGCACAGACCAGGTTACAGAATTCAAGGAATTGACAACAAGCTTCAATGCTTCATTTTGCCAGAAAGACTTCTGTTAAAAAAGAATGCTGCATTACCATCTTTTTATGAAAGAAAAGCACTCCTCCCACCAGTGTAGCAGGAAACACACGTGCTCAGAGTACCGATAAAATGGCGTCGGCTCTGGCAGGCTCCCTGTGACATCCCTGTGGGCCTCGTCTCTTTCCGGCCACTCTCCTTGTCTTGCTTTGCCCTGAACACTGGTCTCCTTGGCATTCTTTGACCATACAGGGCCATTCTTGCCTCAGTGACTTTACCTTTACTCTTCCTTCTGCCTGGAACACCCTTCCCCAGGTTCCTTCAAAGTTTAGTTCCTCAGGTCACTCAGCACTCTACTAGAATGTCATCTTCTCATGTGGTTTTTTTTTTTTTTAATACAATGGAGTACTACTCTGCCATAAAGAAGGACAAACCTGAGACATTGCTAGGTAAATGGATGTACCTTGAGACCATACTCTTAAGTGAAATAAATCAGACACACGTGTAAATATTGCCTTGTTTCCCTGGTGTGAGAAATCAAAAGTGTAATTAAAGACCAAAATGTATACTAGATCTTGGAAAATATGAAGAAAATATTCAGATGGGAAGGAGAACAAGGGAAGGGGAAGGGGAAAAGGAAGGGAGGCAAAAGAAAAATAGAAGAGAATAGAAGGAAAAAATGGAAACAAAGCTTTCATAAAGGAGGAGGGGAAGAGGGGTTGAAGGGAGGGGAAGAGATTGGGGGAAAAAGAAGAATCAGGATATATTATGTACAGGTACAAATTCCCTATGATGAGTATGATCATTATGTATATCTAAAATGTACCAAAAATTAATTAAAGACTAGAATCCCAGGCTGATTTTACAGAGAAAAAAATAAATAAAATGTCATCTTTCCATCAGGAGCTTCTCTAACTGCAGCATTCTCAAGCCTTCACGTCTGCTTTCCTTGTGACATTTATTGTTACCCAATATACTCCGTATTTCTTTGCTTATTGTCTGTCTCTTCCCACTACAATGAGAATTCCAAGAGAACAAGGATTCTGTTTCTTCCAATGTCTAGAGTAGCGTCAGGCACATAGAATATGTTCAACAAACTTTACCAAATCAGATAAGAGAAAATGCGATCCTTCATACTGAGTAAATTTCAGCTGTAGAAAAGGTCCAGCATCATCCTTATTTCCACTCATTTTGCTTACAAAAGGTGAAAATGTTACCTTATATTGTTATTGGTTTGTGAGTTCATTCTTGGCTAACAGCAAGATGGTAAAAATGATCGTGAGTCCAAAGCCCTGTTGGCACTTTGGTTTGGCTCAGCAGTAATCAACATGTGTAAAAAGCTTACGGCCTTTGGCTACTCAATCTCCCCTGAAAGAACCCCCACCTCTACCTAAAACACGCAAACCAAAAAGCAATAACAAACTAATCACTGGACAGCAACCCTTCTGGGGCCTTCTACAAGCTGCCGTAATGACCCTTTGTCCCAGGGCAGGAGGAAAACAATTCTGTTAGTCCAACTTGTAAAATCAGTGCTCCTGCACATATAAGCAAGTGTGCAGAAATTACTTTATTGGATCAGTGTTTCATTGTTTTTAGTATCTGGAGTTCCTGAAACAATAAAAATAAGTAGATTTTTTCTTAGTTTTCATTTCTAGCATCGGCTTACGAAGAAAACAACAAGAAAATGGAACAGAAAAAATGTTGTGTAGCTTTACTGTCAGCAGTAGCCACC
The DNA here is from genome assembly GCA_004026905.1 of Hystrix cristata. Classification (NCBI taxonomy): domain Eukaryota; kingdom Metazoa; phylum Chordata; class Mammalia; order Rodentia; family Hystricidae; genus Hystrix; species Hystrix cristata. Next base: position 28,360 of record PVJO010004260.1, on the reverse strand, counting down.
ACGCCAGGGTTGCTATGCAGTAAGTGCGTGGCAAAGCCAACCCAGTCTGAATTAGGAATAATAAGAAGGTTCTTGGGGAATTGGCAACTTTCTGAATTGCTCGATGTTTGACGAGTGAGGCACTAAAGTGCTAGTCAGGAGTGTTGGCCACGCAGTGAGCACCAGGTTTGGCCCCTGTTTGTACAGTTCAAACCGTCTGCCCTTGACCAAGTCTTGTGACCCTGGTCCCTCCTCTGTACAAAGCTGAGCTGACAGTCCAGGTGCATGATGGAGTCGCTGCCAGAGCAAATGAAATAGTAAATGAAAATTGCCAGCGGAGACTAAGAACTGAATATTGGGACCCATCACTGTGATTCTTGGAAAGGACTCACGGTTCTGTTACTTTCAAGAATGCGCAGTGACACAACAAGACTGCAATGAGATTCCATCTCACCCTAGTCAGAATAGCTATTATCAAAACTCAAAGAATAACAAATGCAGGTGAGGATGTGGGGAAAAAGGGACACTTGTGAACTGCTAGTGGAAATGCGAATTAGTAAAGTCACTATAGAGAGCAGTGCAGAGGTTCTTAAACAACTGGAAATAGCAGCCACGTGAGCTAGCTGACCACTCCTGGGTATATACCCAAAGAAAAGAAGTCAGCACACAACAGATACGTGTGTACACCCATGTTTACTGCAATGCTATTCAAAGCAGCCAAGATACAAAATCAGTCCAGTTGCCCGTCAACGGGTGAATAGGTAAAGAAAATATGGACTAGGCATACATGGAGTATTATTCAGCCATAAAGAAAATATAGACTCATGTCATTTGCAGGAAAATGGACAGAATTGGAGATTGCCATGTCAAATGAAATAAGCTAGACACAGAAAGACAAGTATTGCATTTTCTCTCATAGGTAGAAACTACAAAAAGGACAACTAAAAATAGATAAGGGACTAGGAGGGAAGGGCGAAGGAGCAGGGCGAAGTGGGGGGAGAGAGGAGAGCAAGACTCAAACAAAGCACACTTTAGGCACATATTGAAATGTCACGGAGAAAACAATCTGTACAATTAATATGAGATAGTAATTATAATAAAAATACGAAGAGTAATCTCTCTTTTTTTTTTTTTTTTGGTGCTGGGGATCAAACTCGGGTCCTTGTGCTTGCAAGGCAAGCGCTTTAACCACTGAGCTAAATCCCCAGCCCCGAGTAATCTCTTCTTAGGAGGAAAAAGAATGTGTAATAACAAAAGCTACTGGTCAAAGGGGAGAAACTGTGGAATGAAGTGTGGCCTCTACTCATCTGCGACAGGGCTTCCCATCTGCACACATGGGAACTGTTTCTCTTGCTTAATATCCACCATGGCCTATGAGGGAAGAGACCAGAAGAAGAAAGTAGACAGGTAGAGGTTAATCTGGTATCCACAAAGGGAAGGAGAGAGAGAGCAGGTATTAGATTCCAGGCAGCTGGAATCCAGCACCAAAACGTTTATTATCATGTTTGGAATCAACCCATGTGTTTGCACCCATAAAAGGCAAAAACTAGGTTTTGAGAATTTGTTTTCTTAAACAGATTAAATATCTTCCCCCCTTTCTAATTTTCACAGTGGATAGATAGAATGACGACAACATACATACTAACTCCACCGGAGCACTCTTAGTGAAACTGTGGATGTTAGATGTGGACAGATGGTCCCTGGCACTGATAAGGGAATCCAAGAAGCTGCCTCTGCACAGTGCACACTAAACCCTGTCCCCTGGGAGACTCCGGAATGAATCCCTGGGCACGGGCTGGATACCGCTAGTCTCCGGGTGAGGCAGCGCACAGGAGTTCAGACTACTTTAACACAGAGAGGTAGCAGTCTGTGTCCCTGCAGCCCCTTCTTCCCGCAGCGGGACGTGTGAATGCTGAGCTCTCCCTGCCTTCGAGGAAAGGGGAACTGTATTTTGGTTGACTCTGGCTTTGGGCCTAATGAATCTCCAAGATCTGGGATTGTGAAAGAGCAAAATAAAGAGGGAGGAAGGCTTTTTGTGGCAGAGGAAGTGGGAAGCTCTGTTCTCTGGACCAAGGAGGCTCCTATACCAACTAAAAAGGGATTTGAGTTGATAGCAAGGGGGATTTCCAGGAAGTCTTTGAGATCTGGGTGCTAAGGAGACTTCTGAAGAGAGGCCAGTGCTTAGAAAGGAGTGGACGGGGGGAGTTCACTGAGGCAGCAAGCTGGGAAGGGGCACGTCAGTCACGGCACTGCCAGCAGGTGGCTTGGCCTTCACCTCAGTGACCGCCGCTTGTTACTTGAGGCGGCGGACCACGCCTACACTTTGTCAGAATCTAGCATCCAGCTGGTCGTCTCTTAGCAGAAGTGGCCTCCATCCAGGCCCTCCGGTGTTACACAGTTTCCATTTGAGTGACTTACTCTAAGTAGAAATACCTGGTTGCAAAACTCCAGACACAGGAAGTCCCCCCAAATAGCGGTAGAATGGGGTCCTAGTGAAGTAATAGTTTTGAAATTCAGGTGTGTGTACTTTAGGGGTCCATACTGAATGAACCAGCTAGACACCCACCCCAATCTGAAATAGCTGTTAACAACACACCTATGACATGCCTCCATCTCGCAAAGTGCCTTTAGTTAAAAGCCAATTGGTCACTCATGAGAACGTTTTAAAACTGGAAAAATGGGGCAATCATTTTACCCAAGCATAACTCTTCATGGCAAAGAAGCCCCTTCATTCTCAGGCGTTGGCTTCCTCAGGAGCCAGAGAAATATATAAATACTCAAGGACAAACATTTTCTTGACTACTGAGGAGCCGGGTGTCTTCAGTAATGGGCAAAGCAATTACGCCCCATTTCAGGAATAGCGGCTGCACACTTGCGCTGTTGCTTTTGGCCCTTCCACCTCTTGGTACGTGGTGCCAGCATCCTGGAGAGCAGCCATCGGTGCCTCCACACTTTACAAGGGGCATCTCTTTCCTAAAACCTGAGCTATTCCAGGCCGCAGCAGGTTGACAGAGGACTTGGCCACTGCTGCAGAAACAGAGTCATTAGAAGTAATCGGGCCTCAGCCCAAATAGCGGCTTAGATGAAAGAGGGTCGTAAAACTCCCGTGGAAGTTCCGTTGGGGTTGGCAGTGCCGCTCGTCAATGTTGGGGCATCTCTGCCAAGGCAGCACCCTGTGCCAAGACCTGAAGCTCCACAAGCCGATACGGCTTTCCTATTTGGGGCTTTCCCACTGGAGTCTTCAGGAACATGCTATTCTGAAGCTTTTGAAGAAAAATAAAATCACAACCTTCCATGTCAACTACTGACTTTGTAAGGCAACACTTCCCACATTCTGAGTATGTTGAGAAAAAGAGAAAACAAATTGGCTGGAGAAGTGAGGCTGGATAATACTGGTTTACGGTTCATCTGCCTTCCCCTCTTCTCCTTCCCGTCACTCAGGCAGGCACAGGATGGGAAGGAGGTGCCCCCAGGATATCCCTGACTTTCGTCTTGAGAACACTAAGAAGGAAGGAAGTATGACTATCCTAAAGGCACCTGGGACTTTTTCCTGCTTGCTACCCCTGCTTGCTCCATGGAGATGGCTAAGTCTCCAGGCTTCCTCTAGAAAAACAGATCTACCAACAGTGGGCTTTGTCTTCCCGCACGGTGATACCCATTCCGGCTGAACACACCGTCTCTGAACCACGCAGACCTGCCCCATCCCTCCACCCTCCATCAAACCTGTGGCTTCCTTGGCAGGGAGTTGAACCCAGACCCCGAGGCTGAGTGTCTACACCAACTGTCATTGAGGAGCGAGGTCTTTCGTGACCCACCTTTTAAAAGCTTGGCACCCTCCCGTCTTGCCCTTCCTCCCCTTTCCTGTTTTATTTTTCTCTATAGTGTTTAATACCATTAACATAATCCATACGATTTATTATAATTATTATCAGTCTCTGCTACGGTTTGGTAAGTGTCCCCTAAAGCCTCCTGTGATGTTACCGAGAGGCTGTGGAGTCTTTAAGAGGTGGGGTCCGGAGGGAGAGGGTGAGGTCACTTGAGAGGTGCCCTGGAAGGGGATATTGTGACCCCTGCCCCTTCCTTTCTCCCTTTTGCTTTCCACTGCCATGAAGTAAGCAGCTTTGTTCTTCCACACTTTCCCTGTTGTGATGTACCGCCTCATGACCAGCCCAAAGTGATTGGGCCAGCCTGAATCCAAAGAAAACTTTCCTCCATATAAGTTGTTTGTCTCAGGTATTCTGTTACAGTAACAGAAAGCTGTCTCCCATGTTCTCCTAATCTGACAAGGAAAATGATTTTTATCTGTTTCGTTCACCATCATATGCTCAGTGCCTGACATATAGTAGATGCTCAATAAATATTTGTTGAATAAAAGAATGAATGTTTTACAAAGCACGTTTCTACTAAAAGTGGAAAAGAAAAGATATGTCTATCTGCATGAATTTTCATGCACTCAGACAGCTTCACTCATTCATCTGCTCTATTTCTGTGGGTCTGAGGTACAAGAGGTGGAGACTAGAGACTGGTGCAGTCTTCAGTAGTTCCTCAGTGTTGGAGCACTGAGTATACCTCAAGATCAGTGCAAAATTAAGAGGGGACCTCAGTTCTGAGGGGGCCACGTGAAGAAGAATGACCAATATCCCAATGATACAGTAGTATAACACTCCTTGGCGCTGAGCAAAACTCCAGAATTTGATGGAACCCAGAGCACTGTCCCTCCACCCTGTCGCACTCAGGGTCTCCTTTTACACGGATGCCTTGCAGAGGCTGACGTTAGGCTGGTATACCAAAGTCGACCCTGAGACAAGGATGTGAATTTAAATGGTTGACGTTGGGGAGGGTCCCAGGAAGCATGCTCAGAGGGATCCTGTAGTGGGCCAGGAAGGTGACAAGTCGAACCAGGAAGGGTAGAGTCAGTTACTGCTGTGGCTAACTGGGGACCGCCGGGAGGTAACATCTTGGGATCAGCCACCCAGGGTGACAGGTGTGCTGTGCAGCAGCTGGTCATAGGCTGCTTCTGGGGTACAGAAACATTGAATCTGACAGCCAGAAACACAGACTGAGACACATGTGTTGTACAAGAGAACTGAACAACACTCACAGTACTGCCTTCCTCTTGGATTTTCCAACATGCCGGACAAGTCTTGGCACGATTAGAGAAATGCGTACTTCCCTCCCTATAGACAGGGGTAGATTCAGTGAAATCTACAGCTTATTCAAAGCACATGACGAACACATTATGTCCTTATGGAAAATGGACATAGGTCTAGGCTCAGAGAGCCAGAAACAGGTGCTTCATCTGCACGAATGTGTAGCGGACATTCACAAGTCAGTCGCCAGACAATTCCTTGTGGCGTGGGGCCATTCTACACACTGTTGCAGATTCGGCACCTCCAGGCTCTGCCCACTAGACACCAGTGTTGCCTCTCAGTCTTTACCACAGCTGACTCCCCAGAAGAACTCCAAAGCCTGACCAGGGTGGGTATAATTCCCACTTATAAACTACCAATCAAAGGAAAGAGGGGGGTGAGGGGCTGAGACACAGTTTCTCGGGAACTGAAATCAATGGGAATTTGCAAAAAAAAAACCCCAAAACCCCCAAACCAAAAAACTAAAGCTGAATTATGAAAAAGAGAATTTTTCCTGTGGGTACCTCTGATTTTTGTGGCTGCATCCATATCCGCCCTGCAAGCGGAGGAGAATGCTGGAGAAGCCTCAGTGCACGACACACGGCTGTAATCCTTTCCAGAGAAACTACAGTTTATCGCAGGGACAACACCTGCCTATTATGTCGCAGGCTTGGGGAAGACACTAAAAAATATCATTTCTCCCAAAGAACAGCTTCCTGCAAAAGTGTCATTCTTTCTTGACCCGCATCTAAATTCAAAGATGCTGGGCAAATGCTACAGGAGTTTTCTCATCATCAGCGTATGCAGCCGTGCAGAAGAATCTGACAGGCGCCGGGTGAGCCTTCTATTTACCAAGCCTTCAGTGCTGACGGCGAGGAAAGGGCCGGTGAACACAGCCGTGCAGGGGCAAAGCTGGGGCGCTGGACGCGTGCGTGTGAGTGTGAGGGGCAAAGAGCCCCGTGCAAAATTCAGTGCAGGGTTTCCTTCTGTGCTTCGTTTATGCAAAACCAAAAACTGACTTGCCCTCCAAGTTGGGCAGAAGAAGAGGCTTAAGGCAGGAAGCTACACTGGCTGAAGCAGCAGGCGGCTGGGCCCCGGCTCGGGGCTGGAAACAGAAGTCTTTAATGAGATTCGTCGTAGCCCGACAATGAAGAGAGCTGCCTCTGTAGTCGCATTGCCTGGGTCTGACAGCCCAGGTTTATCCTTCACAAGCTTTGGGCCTTGAGCAAGATACTTAATTTCTGTGACACCAGTATCCCCATCTGAACAATGGGGATAATGCTACATCTTTGGACTTTATATAGACGGGTATAATTATCCACGTAAATGCCTAGCACAGTGCCTAGAACACTGTAAGATGTGCCTAGTGTTAGTATTATTTATTTATTTATTTTTTTTTTGGTGCTGGGGATCAAACTCGGGTCCTTGTTCTTGCAAGGCAAGCACTTTAACCATTTAGCTAAATCCCCAGCCCTAGTGTTAGTATTATTAAAAGCCTGACAATCACAACTTTTTGGAACAATGAAATATCACTTATGTGTTCCAGGAACAAGACAAATCACAATTTCAACAAGTTTGTTAAAATCAAGACTTACCTACTTCTAGACTGTCCTTAGCCAGGACTGTGCTTGATACACGCTAGAAGCTCGAGAAATGTTTATGGATCTCAGTTAACAAAGCTGGAACTCATGGTCAGAGATCATGGAGGAGGGCGAGCAGATAATGACACCCATCACTTCCAGCACTGTGTAAAATAAATCTCAGATTGAAGAAGAGACGTTACATACAAGAGATAAAGTGAGGTACACACTTCCACTGAATTTTCATTATTACACTGTGTTTATAATGTATTACATACACTTCCACTATATTTACAACCTGCGTCATGTTCTTCCTCACTCTGACATCTCGATTTTCACTATGATGCTTTCTTGTGCAGGGAAACTTAGCCAGGGCTTTGCCTGGGGTGCCGATTTTATCACTTTGAGCTTAAAGTCTACTGAAGTTGTACCTCTTTCCAGTGCTAAAGTTGTTGTTGGTGTTGACTGGCTGCCGTATTTACTAACCCTTTCTCTTGATCCAGAGATCGAAGGCATCTTTATAATTATGTCTTATAGATGCCCTTTCCCACACAGTGTTTGCTGATAGATGGCCCAATGTACTAATAGGACTGACTGAAGGCTGAAACCTGGTTTGCAGCTTCCCTGCCGTGTGACTTTGGACTTAACCCTCATTATCATTAGCATGGCCGAAAGTGCCCTCCATGACCTGGTTCCTGCCCACCTTTCTCACTTTATCTCCTTTCCCTCTCCCCTCCTCTTTTCTGTTCCAGGCACAGCATCCTTGTTTCTCTCTCAAATACACTGAGCACATGGCTCAGAGTCATGGCACTGACTGGCCTCTGTGTGAAGATCTTCACCATGTGGAACAAATAAAGATGAAAATAGCCTCATGCCAGCACGGTTCCATATTTTTTTTGCCAAATGACTGCTGGTGCCAAATCATACTGCTGGATTTAGCAAGTGGAAATACAGCACAGCCAGTTAAATTTGAAATTCAGATACATACATATTTTTGTATAAATATGTCCCCTGCTGTCCTATTTGTGAAAACACTTCAATTCCCAGAGATTTTGGATTTCAGAATCTAAAGCTTGCATTATTTTGTCTACTTTATAGGTGGGAAATTTAGGCACAGAAAGGTTGAGAAATTTGGCAAAGATCACACAGCAAGAGATGAAGAGGCAGGTTTGATCCCAGTCTGCCTGGCCCGGCCACTCTATAAATGAAGGTATCTGACCCTGAGCTTCTTTATCTACAAAGCAGCATTGTGGCTTCTACTTCACAGAATTGTTGGTGGAATCAAACAGAATAATATATACAAAATATTTGGTATACAATAAATTTTCAAAAAACAGTACTTAATGATGGGGATATAAGAGCAACCAGAGGAAAAATATTAGAGAGGTAATGTTCTTACATGGTGCTTCATTTGGAAAGATTGGTTAGAGTTACACTCTGTTAGATAGATATTCATAATAGATACTTGGTTTTTGATTGTAGAAATTAAAAAAATTCAAAAGAGTTTCAGTTTTATAAAATAAAAAAATTCAAAACAGTTATTCACAAGGGGAGAACAAAGGGCTTTGTCACCTAGGCTATCTGCTGATGAGTGAAGTGTTATTTTTGTTTCATCAAGTGGCAACAGACCACTAAAAAATAAAATCTCTAATGGACGAATGGTTTCTACAATTTATTTCTCCAAATAGGTTCCAACTTGCCATTTTATTTTATGCACCGATTGGTGGATTTTCCCATCAAAGAGTTGTAAATAAAAAAACAAAAAACAGAAACTAGGTTTCTGCCTGGTCTCAGTTGCTGGGATTTTGCTCCTCTTCACCTAGGTTCAAGGACTGTGTGGAAGCAACCCACAGTTGGTTTTGCCTCTTTCTTTCCCCCATAAGTACACAAACTATCTGGTGAGTGAAAGGGCTATTAAGAAGCAAAAGAGAAAATTGTTGCCTCGCCCTCATGGGAGCAGTCTGCGTGCGAGGCACCACAGGGCCGGTAGAGGAGACCTGATTTTGAGGTGGTCAAAGTGAAAATGACAGTGACACAGCTCTCTGGATCCGCCCAAGAATAGTTTTCCAATCTGGAAAGCCTAGAGGACGTTTAGAGTAGAATTAATGTTTCGTCTTCACAGAGATACCGTCTACTCTGGGTTCTGCTCTGGTGGTCATTGTTGCGGCATCTTTTTTTTGGATGGTGTCACTGGCCCTAAACAGAGTTTGAAGATCCCAGGTGGGGTGCCCTGGAGGAGCCTCGTAAGAGGCAGAATCACTTCTCTGAGCGCTCAAAAGTCTGGGGGTTTCGTGGGTTGTACAAACAGGCACACGGAGAAATCCCCAACGGAGAGGAACAGGGTCATTTCACTCAGGCAAGTGCAGAAGGCTGTTTTAAAACCCAGCATTCTCGGAATAGGACAATCACTTTTGTCATGGGCATATAACTGTTTTTCTGAGCACAACTACTACAAAAAAGCTTCACTGAAGGCTAAAAGTTTACTTGCCTTTAAGCCTAAAGCATTAATTAGGAGTTATTTTAAATGAAATGGAAAATTTGGCTTTAAAATTTAGTTTTCTTCTAGTTAAAAATAAGCCCAGATTATAAGATTATAATGGTAACAACACATTTTTCTCTCTCCTTTTTTCTTTCTTTGCAGTGCTGGGGATGGAACCCAGGACCTTGTGCTCACCAAGTGCCCTACCACTGAGCTGCAGGCCCTGCCCAACAAATTCTTGACAAATTAATTATGATACTACATGTAACAGGTCATATGAATTTATTGTGAAGTTATTATATGTGGAATATTGTCCTATGTAATAGTGATTATTGAAAATATACCCTAAGTCAGTCTCTGATACAAAGAAAAATTGAATACAAAGAAAATATTTTGCCTAGACCTTTTTTCCGCTTGTTTTCATTCATCCTTATTAGTGTTGTTGTTGAGTTTCTGTTTTCTGGGAAGAAAACTGCCAGCGCAACACTCTATCAATAAACGCTGGACAACAGGAAGTTGAGTGATTAAAGAGTTCATTAAGGGTTTTTTTTTTTTTTTGGTGCTGGGGATTGAACTCGGGCCCTTGTGCTTGCAAGGCAAGCACGTTAACCACTGAGCTAAATCCCCAGCCCCAAGAGTCCATTAAGTTAATCCATCGAGTCCATCGAGTTAATCTCAAATCTCAGAATGGGCGACAACCGGTTAAGTCAGTGAGTCTCAAAACCCTTTTGCACTGTGAGCCCCTCGCATGTCTGGTACAAGCTGGGCATTCTCTTGGAAAATGGACATATGTAAGGCCTTTCTTCCTGCGTTAATCTTCAGGGGTTTCCCCTCTCCGCTGGCCAGCTCATTGTGATCTTCAATGGGTCAATAATTCATCCTGTAGTGAAACTCTAGAACATGATTTGAACAGCGGCTACCCAATTTGTGAAGTCCTATACAAATCCAAAGCATAAGGCCTCTAATTAAAAGATTATCAAACTTTTTGAGATGGTAAGAGCAGAGTATTAAATCAAGCACGGGACTCGTCTAACCCCAGGTCCTGTGTGACAGCACACGTATATACCCACTCAAGGCAGCCCTACTCTCAAATGTACGGTGGTGGCGAAGATTTCAGGCTCTGGGGCTGGACTTCTAGAGCTCAAATCACAACTCTCTTTAAGATTACATGTAAGTTACATTGTGTCTTATTTTCCATACTCTTGACAAAGGGACCTACTTCGAAGGTTATTATGAAAAATAAACTATTTCCAGACAATCCCTAAAATAATAAGTATATGATATTGGCTGATATTATTCTTATTAAAGAAGAATGTGGTAGCTGGGAGTGGTAGAGCCTATAATTCCAGCACTCTGGGAGGTTGAGGCAGGAAGATTACAAATTTGAACCCAGTTTGAGCAATTTAGTGAGTTAGAGAGATCCTGTTTCAAAAAATTTAAGAAAAAGTGGTGGAGGTATTGAGAATATAGTTTGGTATAAAAGCCCTTGGTTCAATTTCCAGTACTGGGAAAAGGAGGAGGAGGAGGAGGAGGGAAAGGAGGAGGGGGGGGAGGAAGAGAAAGATAGCCAATTACAAGTCATGTCACTTCCTTAATTAAAATCTCTCCTTCCATATCAGGTCCTGTAAGGTCCCTCCATATCTGCAAAGTCCTGTGTGAACTTGCTGTTGCCTTAGTCCCCAGTTTCATTTCTGGTCACTTCTGCTCTTACTCAGCACACTCAAGCCATCCTTGCCTTCCTCTAGCTCACTGGAACGCTGTGCGTTTTCTCAGCTCAGGTCCTCTGCAAACTCTCTCTCCCTGGAGGGTTCCCCCTAGTTGAGCCCTCTGTGCACAAGCCCTGCATCAGGGCAAATGCTCTTATGAAGTCCTATCTTCCTTATGCCCATTCTTCCGTCCTTCCTTCTTTTTATTTTGTTAACTGCTTCATTGACCTAACATTTGTATGCATAAAATTAATTTATTCAAAAAGCACAATTCAATGGTTCTTAGCATAATTCCAGCAACTTTCATGATTATCTAATTTTAGAACATTTTTATCCCCTCAGAAAGAAACCTAGTACTTATTTGCAATCTCTTTCTATTCCTACCCCTAGTCCCAAGGTACTAGTTACCTATTTTTGTGTCACTACACACTTGCTTTTTCTGGACATTCCATATAATAGGCATCACACAATATGTCATTTTTTTTGTTTCTGGATTCTTTCATCTAGCCTAATGTTTTTGAAGTTCATCATTGTTATAGCATGTATCAGAACTTCATCTTTTATTAATTACTCATTAGCATTTCATTGCATGGATAAGCCACATTTTATTTTTCCATTCATTATTTGAAGGACATTTGAATGCTTCCGCTTTTTGCCTACTAGAAACAATATTACCAAGGACATTTGCACACAAGTAGAAAGCCCTTTCTTGACCATCTTGCTCAAAAGAGCTTCCTTGTTTCTCCCAAGGGTCCTCCTGGGATCTTGTTAATTTCCTTCAGTGCACTTATAATCATTTGTAATTACTTTTTCTGTTCTTTTTGGCTTATTTAAAAAAAATTATCTCCCCAATTACAGTATAAGCTCCATAGAGCAGAAACTGGGGCTATTTTGGTTCTCACTGTACCCTCAGTGGTTGTGCTGTGGGGAAATAATAAATAATTGGTAAATGAATGGGGAAGTTAGTACCTCTTCTATTTAAAAATTTGGGGCAGAATCTACACAATGGGTAAATTACAGTTTTTTCCTGTATGTGGCACTACCTACTCTCCTTCAACCATTCCTAAAATACAAAATCATTAAGAGTAATGTAAGCCTAGGGGGAAAAGGTCAGAAGGAAAATGTGAATAACCTCATGTCAAGAAAAATAAGAACTAATTGTGTATCAGAAAAGGAAATGAATGTATGAAAGCTACTCAGTTCCAGTTCTTTATGGATCCCTGTGAAGGGAATTGCTTGCTTGTATACAAAACTCTACCCTGTATATCCAGTCGCTAGTTTAATTCTGCCCTTGTCTTCTCCAAGTTAGAGACATCTTTCTGCAATTTTCATCTCTGAGTCACTGAGTGGAAATGAAGAGCAGACAAGACATACATAACGGAAGGGCCCTTCATGAGCGGCCCTTTGGATTAAGGCAGAACGCAAACTCAGGCTGTGCTATGATGCTTTGTGCACTGCACTTACTCTGCAATGAGACGCATAGACTCATCTTTTTTGTGTTTAAACTGCCTTCTTAAAAAGGGGTAGAATTTTGTACTGCTAGATGCAAGCCAAAATGGCAAGACTTCTCCATTTTTCCATTCAGAATTTTCACAAGTCTCAAGCCCCTGAAAGACAGGATAGTAAAAGAAAAATTTTAAAATCAACATTAATCACCAGAGGGACAAACCAGACACGATAGAGGTTAGTGGGAAGAACAGAATACTTCTGAATGTTCCTGTCTCAGGAATACCAGAAGCTTGTATTTTGTCTGGTTTATGTTGTCTACTACATAATTCTGACCATCTCCTTACATTTCGAAGTTCTTAAACATGGCTACTGGCCTAATCAATTATTTGGCCTATCTTATCTTAGTTCTAACAATGTGGTTACACTTTCACCTTGTTTTGATCCTTGGTTTAGCAGAGATGGCCGAGATGTTTCACTTCCGCCTCATGTTTACTGGTGCATTGAAATCCCCCCAGTCTAGCCAGCTGGCCTCTGGTCTTCTGAGACAGGGTAACCAAATGCCTTGGCTTGCCTGACACTGTCCTGGTTTTAACATGGAAAGACCTATCTGCCAGGAAGTCCTTCAGTGCCGGGCAAACAAGATCGATTGGGCATCCCACTGCTAGTTTTCTGCAAAAATTTTATGTCAAGGGTGTTAGTACTCGTCCATTAGCCTAGCCTTTCATATTGGTTCAAACTGATTTCTAATGTCCTTGTTTTGACTGCACAATGGTGAAATATGAGATGCAGCATATGACATATTTATTTCAGAAAAGTCTTAAAATATGTAACCCATCAGTCCGGCAATTTACTCGTGGAAATTTAAACTGGAGCATCAGTCAAAGATGTGTGTAAAGATTTTGGTTATAAGGATGCTTAGTTTTGTGCTGTTCATCAGGATAAAAGTTAGAAACAATCTAAATACACCACTATAGGCCATGGTAAAATAAAATATGCACTTGTCCCATGGACTATTTTTATGTGACCTTTAAAAAGAAATGTAGAATATTTAATGGTGTGGGGAGGATGACCACAATTTTAGATGTGGAAAAATCAACTTACAATATGTAGATATAACTAGTTTTTGCAAAAAAAAAGTTCCGTCTATACATACGTGTACATACATGATGAACATTTACAAACCAAAATACCGATAGTGAGCACTCGCAATACCAAGGGATGACCTTGGACGGTCAGAGGTCAGAACGCCATTCCTGCCTTACTCACCATCGCCACCCCCTTTATACTTCGGGGCATCACAGGCGCTTCAGTCGAAATCTGCTAGGCACGCTTCCAACCTGTTTACCAACACGAAGGCCCTTCTCCACCAATGTTCCTGAACCATTATCTTCTATGGATTATGAAATTATTCCCATTGGGCTATAGATGATTTTTATTATTTTCTATTTTGAGTTTTCTTGTTTTCTATCTCTTTATAACTAGAACTGTATGAACCTTATTTTTCTAAGTTATATAAGCTCATTTACATGAAAAAATGCACTTGGAGAAATCTTTTCAGGGCGGCCATTGGAAAAATTAGGCAACATTATATAACCAGAGACGGTGGCAACAGCAGAAGATTAAATTTATCAGACATAGTGGAGGCTGCTGCCCATGAGGGGCTATTTTCAGTAATATCAAAAGGATTTTTCACTCTCAAATTATCTTTTATTCAGCTCTGAGGCTGATGCCTAAAATTGCCACCTTATTTTGAGAGCTAAAACGTCAAAAGCTGCTACTGAAATGCGTATATGAAGGTAAGTCATGATTGGCCATTATCAACTTGGCATAAAATAGTTTTAAGACTGTGGCGGTACTGTGTAAAAATGGGGCGCATGTTGCCAAGTTTTGCTGAAGAAGGTGTGCTGACAGAAGTTTGGACTTCTGGAAACTCAGAGAATTGTCCAGATATGCAATTTGATGAGCAAAAAAGAACCTGCGTTTAGGGGAACGGCCAGAATGGAACAGAGAAGGGTGAAGAACTGGCCCTAAGCAAACCTTTGGCACGGCACAATGCCCTATACTTGCACTGTGCTTTTCCGTTTTGTTTTGTGAAGATTTGTGTGGTTTTTGAGTAAGAATCCAGATTGCAAAAAGAGCCAGTGAACGATAATATTATACAGGGAGCAACTTGTAAATAATAATAATAATAGTGATAATCATAGTAATATCTGTTATTGTGCACACAGCATGTATCAGGCGCTGCCCTAATACTAAGTATTTTATGTACATTCTGTCCCTTAATTTCTCTCAATAAGTGTAGGGAGTGGTGACTAGTACAATTTAAGAAATGGAAGCATGGGGTGTTAAGAAATGTGAAAGGTCACAAAACTAGTAAGCAGAGAATTTGAAATCAAACGTCTCTGCTCCCAGTTTTTACCCTTCCTTGCTAGTGGCTATGCCATCTCTCTGACTTCTTTGCTACCAGCTGAGGATAAAGCCCTGACTTTAAAGGGATGGTGCTTGGTCCTGGCCTGTCTGATTGGGATCACTCCTGTATTTTAAGATCAACTTACTTGAGATTTTAATTATATTGCAAAATCCTCCCACAGCTGTACCTAAATTAGTGTTTGACTATACATGGGTCAGAAATCTTGGGCACCATCTTTAGAATTTTTGCTGCTGTGCAAAGTCTTGAAAATCATGCTCGTAATCCTAGCTATTTAAAAGGCTGAAGCAGGAAGATCTCAAGTTCCAGGCCAGCCTGGGAAACTTTACAAGACCCTGTCTCAAACTAGAAAAATAAAAAGGACTGGGAATGTAGTTTAGCGGTAGAGTGCTAGCTTAGTGTGTGCAAGCCCCTGGATTCAAGCACTGGTCACCCCCCACCTCCCATGAAATTTTGGATAATTGAGTTAATTTTTTATGTGATCTAGAGTGATACTTCCAATGGCAGAGGATCAATCAATACTTGTAAACACTAAGCTAACATACTAGAGATAAATGTCATTAAAATCCTATTTGCAAAAATATCTTCATTTCCTTCATTTTTTTCTCTATCAGAGATTCTTTGGGTTGTAATATTGTGTTATTATGTCAAACTTTTTTGAAACTTGTGAATTGTTTGGAGTTCAAAGAAATGTCACTTCCCACCTCCTCCTTTTAAATATTCCATAACTGATTCTGGATAAAAACACTGTTGACGGAAAAAAAAATTCTTTTCACTCAATAAAGGAAAACAGTGAATTAATGAGTATTTAGCTTATTTTTTATTTAAAAAACTGAGTATTGGAAATCACAAGTTGATGAAATTATTCTTGTCCAATTTGTGGATCAAATGCAAGTAGCCCCTTCTTGGCTTCTTTCTAATGGACTGCAACTGAAATGTTACATTTTCATTTTAGACTGACAAAGGAAAAAAACACCAAGCAATATTCGCAGGCCAAAAATTATGGCTGGAACCTCTAAGTAAGTCATTTCCTAACAGCTTTGTTCCCTGGATGCTGGCTTATCAAAACTGCCCAGGATTTTATTGACGTGCACTATTCTGATGGGAAGAACCCAGTGAGCAGGCCTTGCTTTAAGCAATATTATTTCCCAGTCTCTCTAATGGTATCATATGGGAAAACTCTGACATTTCATACTGGCCTCAGGTTGTGATAATATTTAGAAAAATGCAAGATTTTCTAAGTGGAATATTGGCAATATAGATAAAATGTGTTTCATCTTTATGAAAAAATTACAGCTTTCCAACACTCTAAAGGTCTTCGATATCAAATCCCTGTTAATTGATACAAGTATTTACTTATTGTTGGTAAGGTGGCAGGTACTGTTCTAGCTATTACAAGAATGTCAGAGAATAGAACAACAATACACTTCCTGACTCGGTGACCACTGTGTGAGAAGGGCCACGTGTGCTAGGAGGATGTGCTATCATACATGTGTCAAGAAGGACGCAATATCATGATCAAACTTACAGCCAGGTGGATGTTCTCCAACATCATATGTGTTTAGGGTTAGCCTGGGATCATCGGCCAAACATAATAAAACTCTTAAAATGTCACTAAGGCCGAGCACTGCAGGAGACTAACGTTGGGCCATCTGGAGATTGCCCCGCCTTCCATTCTAGCTGCACTTCTCATTGTGTGTGTGTGTGTGTGTGTGTGTGTGTGTGTGTGTGTGTGCTTTCTTTCAAAATGGTACAACAGAATTGCACAGAGAGGTGGAAAGGAATTTATATCTTCCATGGAGAACAACTTTCCATCTGAAACAAAGTCACCGGGGAGAGACTGAGTAAGGGCCCCTGCAATATTCACAACCTAATGAACCTGTGAACTATGTCACACAGTAAGAGGGACTCTGAAGGCCAGAATGAAGGATCTAGAGATGGGGAGATTCTCCTGGCTTGTCCTGGTGGACCCAATGTCATTCCAAAGTTTCTCAGAAGAGGTAGGAAGTTCAGCATCACTACTAGGACAGATGACAGAAGGGCTGGGATAATTCAAGGAAGGGACTGTGGGCCAAGACGTGCCGGCAGACGCTAAAAGCTGACCAAGCAAGGAAAAAGTGTCCCCTGGAGCCCTCAGAGAGGACCAGCCCTGCCTCCACCTTGATTTTTAAATTTATGAGACAGAATTAGACTTTTTACTGCAAGAACTGAAGGATAATAAGTTGGTGTCATTATAGGCCATTGTGTTTGTGGTAATTTGTTATAATAACAACATAAATGAATATATCACTGAAGCTGTGCCTTAAAACTCTGTATCTGATTTCTTTATAGTAGTTATTTCTGAAAATAGCAAGCATAGTCCCTGTCAGACATCACCTGGGGTTATGGAAAAGGCTCAGACGTATTTCTAATGAGAAGAACTCTTGCCTGAAAGACTACAGTATGGGCCTGGTCTTGTTTTTATTGTTTGGTGTATGTATTATTAGCTAATTTAATCCTCAAGAGAAATCTGAGGTAGGATGATTCTCATGCAATTTTACAGGTGTGGAAACTGAGGCACAGCTTCACAGTTCGTGGCAGAGGGAGGCCTCACCCCTAAGGAGACTGGCCCCTGAGACCTGGCCATGGGGGTGCACCAGGGTGCACCGTCCGGCTGGGTTGTGCAGAGAAACTCAGCCTTTGCCCAAAGCCAGAAGCCACTTTAGAATAAAGAACAGTGAAGCCCGGGTCATTTTGCTGAGTTAAACTGCTTTTGATCTATGATGAAGTGTAATTATAATGATTATAATCTCGTTAGCCTGCTGTCCTTGTGGGGCTCATAAGGCAGCTCCTGGAGAAATTTTGCAAAAATCTTTGCAATTGCAGCAACCATGTTAGAATAAATGTTTCATCCTCCTGGGGGACTACTTCGAAGGAAAGCATCTATTTACAATGGACATACTAAGTACATCCTCTTCTGAAGGAAACACTGGGGAAGACGAGGTAGATGCTCACACTGCAACAAAACAAGATGGAACAGAAAGCAAGGTGTTTGCAGGATTCCTCACACTTGCAAAACCAGCTCCCTTCTGTGGCTCAACAATTTTCTACAAACTGGAGGCAAACCCCAGCCCATCCCCCAAATCCAGCTCATTCTCAGTTTTTGTTCCCTTGGTTCGAGTCCATTTTTCTTCTATTTTTTCCCCTCAATTGAAAGTTATTGCCTGTGACCTTTGGCCTGGCTATTTATCCACGGTGTTTGACCAGGCCTTGTTTGTTCATTTTTATATCCTTCATTTAGTCACCTTGTATTTACTGGCCCCTTCCATGTGCCAGGCACCGTTCCTGCCCGTGAGGCTGCATCAGGGGCAGGCAGGGAGGCGCTCTCTACATTACTGTGTGTCCAGTGCTTCGCTTCCCTTTATAGCTGCTCCGCTGCATGAATGCACCATTTTGCTTATCGGTCCATCAGCAGGTGGGTGGCTTTTGGTTATCATGAACAGTACTTCTATGGAAATTCATGTACGAGCTTTTCGTTTTTTAGAATACCCTTTTTTTCAATTCCTTTAGGTATATAACTAGGAGTAGAATTGTTGGGTCATGTAGAAAGTCCATATTAACTCACTGAGGAGCCACCAGACCAAAAAGGTCACTTATATGGCTCCATTTTTATGAAATCTCTGGAATAGGCAAATCTGCAGACACAGAAAGCAGATTGGTGGCTACCAGGGAACAGGAGAGGGGGAGGAAAAGACGGGTGACTGCTTAATGGGCACAGGGTTTCCTTTTGGGGGTGAAGAAAGATGTTCTGGAGCTAGATAGTGGTGTGAATGCATGTGCTGTCGATTTGCTAAGAGTCATGGAGTTGTATATTTTACAGTGGTCGAAAAGGTGAATTTTATGTGATTTTACCACAATTAAGGAGAAAGGACTGACAAGTTCCCAGCCTTACGAACTTATGGGTTAGTGAACAGAGACGGACAATAAATAGATGAATATTTTATACAGTGTATTCATAAGAGCTCTGAGAAGACAAGTTGAGTAAGGTGGGGGGGTGAAGGGTTTGCTGCTAGACAGGTGGTCAGGCAAGGTTCGGCTGGGGAGGTGACAACAGGCCAAGAAAGCGAGGAAGGGCGTGGTTTTGTCTCCAGGGACATGTGGCAAAGTCTGGAGACTTTTAATCGACGTGCCTCAGGAAGGGAACTTGTTACTGGCTGCGGGTGGGTAGAGGGTGGAGGGCTACTGCGCGGCCTCCTACAGTTCGCGGGGTGCTCTGTCCATCCCCCAGCAAACACCATCCAGCTCCACGCGGACGCAGTGCCGAGGCAGAGGATTCGGTCTGACCCCTGAGAACCCCGAGCGTCCGCGTCTGCCGAGGGTGAGCCAATTTCACGTAACACAGGGCGAGGGGCTGCTCCCCCAGGCTCCTACCTCCCTGCGATTCTGGGGCTGACCTGTGGGAAAGACTAACGGCCCCTCAGCCCTTCGGCCACAGGACTGGGAAACGCCAAGACTGTCATTACGTGTCCTGAGCACACACCTCCACACAGGGCTGGAACTGGACAAGGAGACGGTCACATGAATAGCTTTGAGACTGTGTATGGGGGACGGGCACGGAGAGGAATTCCCAAACACTTCTGAAGAGCAAGGGATGCCTCTAACTGGCCACCAGACACCCAAAAGTTGGCACTCTACGCTCACGGCCTGTGCAGAAGCACTGTTTCTTCATAGTTTAAGACGGACACTTTCCCATCTCCCTCTGTGGTCTCCAGGAGGAAGCCAGATGAGCAAGACTCCTACTCAAGGGTCAGGCCAGAAGCCGGCCGTCGGCCGGGAAGTAGCCGCACATGCTGGGGCTTTCTGTCAGCAGGAGCATCCGTCCTAAGCAGGCTTTGAATGGCCCCAGAGAAGTTTTCCACCCTAAGCCACAATAAGATATTTACTGTCTTGATCGGTGAGATCAAACCCACACACAGATGTCACATTTCTCAAATTCCATCAGTAGATCAGACAAGCCGTCTCTGCAAAGAGGACATTCCAGCCGCAAGTTCAGAGCATGCGGGCTTCGAGGGCCACCCCGTCCTATTTCCTGTCGTGCACCCCGAGCCTTTGTTGTCTCTGCGATGCTGATAAATCAATCCATCAAAAAATTTCCTCAGTGAAACTCAATCAAGAAAGGTCATGTCAGCGGGAGAGGAACAGATTAAATTAGCATCAAATTAGACATGGAAAGTGAGTTCTGTCAAAATCATCGCAGCGCTCAGCACAATTAGAATATGTTAATTATGCATTTCATTAAGGTGGATGTGAGATGAAATGTCACTGGGGTAGGCATCCGAAAAAGGGAAGATTGCCAGGCACAACTTTCTCTAGACAATGTGTGACACCTTCATTAACATCAAGACTCACGAGTCTGCCTTGACTTTTTCTGGAAAGGACTAAACCATTAACCGTTTGCTGGCTCCTCTCATTTGCATGAGGGGTCCCTGTCCTCAGCGTGGGCCACCGCACCTGAGTGACTGGCTTGTTCTTCCTGCCTCCATGGCCCCGGGGGCTTCTGGGAGTGCCCGGTGGGCAATGGGGAGGGTGGCGGCTTTTAATGAACTCCCCGGCAGCAGGCGGGGATCATGCCACTGCCTGAGGGGTGGCAGGAGGCTGAGGAGTGCAGGAGGAGAGAAATGAGGGGTGAGGATTACAGAGGGAGGGGAGGAGGGGCAGGGAGGAGGCTCTCGGCCTCATTCTTGGGGATGGAAGATATAATCAACATAATGGGGGGCTGGCAGGGGGATCAGATTTACAAACGTACACTTGGCAAACTCTAATTTGGTGAATTCTTTTACAGATCGCTCTCTGAGTCATGGTAACCAAGAGGATTTTTCCTGGAGTGAAGTAGCTCCTCACAAGGCAGCTTTGCACGGTACTTCTTAGACACTCATGGTAGAAGAAATTTTAATCTGCCTCCTTTCCTCTGAGATTTGCCATAACGTCGTCTTCCTTTGCCTTTCTGTGCCGGAGGAGGGACCTGCAGGTCCTCTGTGGGTTGCACCCTGTCGTGCAGCCTCAGCAGCACTAAGAGATGCTGCTAGGTGTCCAGCCAGCTGTGGCGAACTCTCCAGGCATTGCCAATGACCCCTGGTGGAGGGATTCTCTCGGCCTGCTCCTCTTTCTCTCTGACTGTGCCTTACATCTCACCACCCACAAGCACATATCTGCGCTTCCCTGCACGGTTCCTCTGTGGCTTGTCGAGACTCTACCGAAACCAGGTGTCTTCAGGCTGCATCCCTGACCACCCCCGCGCTTGCACCAAGACAGTCTTTTTGCTCTCCTGGGGTGCTGGGCTTGTAGGAAGAGCCCAGCGGTGGCTTCCGCTGCTCGTACCCAGTAACTAACGCACACAAGGTCAATTTGTCCTGTTGATTGTGGCTCATTGCAGCTTCCGGGTGAAGTGTCCCTCCACCCACCAGACTCTATGCTGTATATTTTATACATATTTTAAAAACATTTATTTCTTGACACATAGAAGGTGTTCAACAAATGTATCTTAAATAAACAATGACCAGGTTACAGAATTTTTACCATGCCATCGGTTGTTTCTTAGGGGCAAGAGAGAAAGCAGAGGTACATGCTTTATTTTTAACCTTTTGTAATAGGGTCACTATTTCACACTGACACATACCATCAATGTACATCTTTTTTTTTGTAACATAGCCAGTTGGAATTTGTTTTCTTCACTGCTTACTGTAAACACAGTGTCGCTACTGCCATTTTTCCTTACTCATATACCATCAGGGCCTTATTTTGTGAATTCACTTCATTTTCTTTTTCTTTCTTTCCCTTTCTCTCTCTCTCCCTCCTTCCATCTCTCCCTCTCTCCCCTTCCCTCCCTCTCTCTCCTTTTCTCCTTTTATTATTATCTCACTCTCATCTAAAAACCAATGACCGACTCTTGGTTTTTGATCTGAACTCTAAGGCAGTCACCTCTCATCCAAACTCTTTGGCGAATGTGCACAGTAGAGAAGAGCCTCAGACTCAGCCATAGTGACCAAACCATCAGTACGGTCAGCAACTGGCAGACGGCTTCGGGGAAGCTGTTTAACGGAAGGAGCATGAGAATGGCAGCCCTCATTTCATAATATAACGTCCTCTATGCACCAGGATGATCCACGGGGAAGATGACGGCGCTGGCAGGAAGTGTTACCTGGTGGCGTCTGTGCAGTATCTGGAAGTGTGGCAGGCAGCCTGGAGATCTATCCTGAAAGTTTGCATCTGCATAAATATCTCAGTTTCTCAGGAGAAGAGACAGCATCGGCCACCGCTGCTCAGCTTAGATTTTGCATGAGAACAGGGAAACACGCAGGGGACTGGGCCCCCCTGGCAGAAAGACGCCCCAGCGGTGAGATCCTCCGTGAAACTTGCCACGTGCCAACGATCCAAAGGAATTTGGAGGAGACTGACAGGGGACACGCCGGAAAGACTTCTGCTGGGGCCTGGGGTGGGCCGCCACTGCCTGGCTCTCCTAAGTGTCTCATTTTCCGAGCTTCATTTAATTTTTAGGATCACCTGGGGCCCAGGCTGTTGGAAAGGGGAGGACAATGAAAATTACTCACAAGCCGGCTCTGATTTGATGAAGCCAACTCCCTCACCTCGCGGGGAGAGCCCGCAGAGGGGCGGAGGGAGCGGCTGGTGGCTACAAGGCTTCCTCCCGCCCGCCCTGCCTTCCAGCTTCCTTGTCAGCCCCGCCATTGATATTAAAATCGAGGGGCTGGCACAAAGTGCCTGGTCGTGCTGGCAGGAGTCCAGGCTGGCTCTAATGAGCCTCACCTGGGCTAATTACATTCTTACAAACCCTGCTGGAGAGGGTGGAGTTGCCAATTGGTCGCCTAGAATGACAGAAATCTGGGATTTCCCAGGGCTGAGGTTTCTCTCTGCCTGTGGCAGTCAGAGCTGCACAGAGCCCCGAAGGGGCCGAGCAATCCCGGCCGCTTCCTCGTGTGGCCACGTGGCGCACAACCTATTTGTACCACAAAGAAAGCAAAGCTGTGAAGTCAGAGGTGGTCCCCGGCTTCCTACTCCAAGTGTGGGCTCTTCGGGTGCCTCGTAGGAACACACCTTTACAGGCTTCGCCCCGGAGCTGCTGAATCTGCATCCTGACAAGGTAGCTGGTGAAGAGTGTGTGCAGCTAAGTCTGAGACACGCTGGTATTGATTTCCCCAAAGGGAGGGCAGGAAGCTATCCCTTCAAACTGTGCAATCTCCTATTAAAAGTGACCCTATTAAAAGAGAGGAAGCATTTCCTAGAACTATTGCACCAGCCTGGTTCGGGGGCCCTACTCTACCGTATATCAATTGTGTGAGTTGGGGGAGGGGTTTAACCTCCCCAGGCCTTGGTTTTCTCACCTGTAAAATGCATATAATGTTAGTGTTTCTATCACTAGGTGGCTGTGAGAAGGAAATAATATAATATGTGTGGGCTTCATAGCAGGGTACTTGGAAAACAGCAAGCAGTATAAACATTATTATTGTCATTGGTGGTATTAAGGAATCGTTAGTCCCCAAAAGAAACTCACATTCTCATTCACCTCTTTACGGGTTATAGTGGAGGACTCGAGCTTCAGTAGCCCATCTGTAAAATGGAACAGCAATGTCTATCCCTTGAGGTTTGTGTGAAGATTAGAAGCGATACTGCAATAGGCCTGACCGGCACTGCTTAAAACTGTTCGGGTCCTCAGACACAAGGAAAGTCCGAGAAGGTATCAAGGAATCCAAGGAGATGGGACGGCTAAGCATTGCAGGTGAGGCCCAAGCCAGGAAAAAGACATTATGGAAAAATTAAGTGTGTTAATTAGCTTCCCCCCTTTTTTTTACACTAACAAAATCTCTGAGATGATCTACTTATAAAGTTTGTTTTTCAAGGGTCCAATCCATAACTAGTAGGCCTCTTGCTGTTAGGCCGATGGTGGGTCTGCGCCTCAGGGCAGGAGTCAGCGGCACCGAAAAGCCACTGGCCTAATAACCAGGAGCACAAAAGAGAGGAAAAAGAGGGACCAGAGTCCCACAGTTCCTTTGGAGGCCACGCCCGTAATAACCTGAAGACCTCCCACTAGGCCCCGCCTCTTAAAGGCTCCACCATCTCCCGTAGTGCCAAGCTGGAGACCAAGCCTTTAACACATGGGCACTGTGGGAGAGTCCAGATCCAAACTATAGTAGGGAGGAAATCTGAAAAAAGTATGGATTTTAGTTAAGAGTGTATTAGTGCTGGTTCATTAGCTGGGATAAATGTACCATATTAATAAAAGATACTAAGAGAAAGAGAAACTGGATGAAGGGCACATGGAAATTTTGTAGTACCTTCTCGATTTTTCTATAAATGAAAAATTTCTAAAAAATAAGATGTACTTAAAATAAATGTGACAATACATGAAAAACCTTAGGCTGGGGAGACCAACTTGTTCCTAATTTCCCGGGATGCTCCTAATTTTAGGATTAAAAGTCCTGTGTTGCAGGAAATCCCTGCTTCAGGCAGACGGGAAGCTTGGTCACCTTCCCTTAGCACAGAGCCTGGCACCACTCAGGAGCCCAATTAATGTTAGTGGCTACACTGTTTGCCGATGGTCAGTGTTGTTGCTTGGCTGCTTGGCAAGCTTGGCAAATGCTCTGGAAGGTTTGCAACAACTCTGGAAGGTTGGTGACTAGAGGTGGAGGTGGGGACCTGTGTAAAGCTCTGACTTCATATCTCCCTCTTCACGGAAATGAAAACCAAGGCAAGAGGTTCACCCTCTAGTCCAACAAGTATTACTGAGCATCTGCTAAGTGCTAGGGACTGTCCTTTGTGCTGGGCCTGGAGGGCACACAGATAAATGAGTTCTTGGCTTGAAGGAATATGCAGTCTAATAGAAGACCCAAAACTTCATTAACAATAATAACAGAAGTCTTAACAACGACAGAGCACCATAGTGAACAGACAGCACAGAAAGAATCATTAGACTCATTTTTTTCAGATCAAATTGAGATACAGAGAACTCAGATAGCTTGTTCAAGTCCACACAGACTTGGGACCTGCCCAACCTCTGTCCATTTCCCAAGCACGGAGACTTGACTTTCTCATTACCCACTGCCGCCTCCCATATGGCTATAGGGCAAGAAGGAGGGAGAAGGGTTGAGAGGCCTGGCTGGTGTGTCATGGGAGCTTAGAAGGAGTAACTCCCTGCAGTTGGGTGAGATGAGGGTGGACTTCCTAGCGGAGACAGACTCCAGAACTTGACGGTCATGTGGGGCCTCCCAGAGCCCAACCACACAATTCCTCCCGTGCAATCCCCGGTGAATTTCTTTGTCCTTGGAAGTAACCTGTCGAGAATATTTCGGGAGGATGACCATGAGTGGTCTGTTGCCACGATGGGAGGATACTTTTGGAAAATCATCTTGTTTTTCCTAATATTCCTGGATCGGCTGCTCTGGGGAGAGATGATCACTCTACAAATAACAGGAAAGGAATTCAAGTCTACCGAAGGATTCCTGAAACAACTCAGGGAGAGGACGAAATACGATTAAAGAGTGCATGTTCCCTACTGGGCCCAACTGTACACACAGCAGACCGGGTGGGGTGCAGATGAAAGGAACCAACTAGGAAGTTGGTGCCACCCGCCGTTCCCAAGGAAGAGGAGATGATAGCGGAGCTAACCGGTTTGCACGAATTTGCAAGCAGCAGTAACCTGGACCTCCAGCTCAACGGCACTAGGAAAGCCAGAAGTCCCCAAGAGTTCCCTGGCTCCAGGGCTGCTGGGGAAAAAGGACGGCAGAGTGGCTGGAGGGATGACTAAGCAAATGGGCCTGAAGGTCTCTTTTGGGCCACTTTCAGTGGCGTCTGACCTGTGCAGTCACAGAGGGTCACAGAGTGCCCTGCTGTCGCAGCCCTGAGATGCCTAATGATTTTTTATTTTTTTGGTGCTGGGGATTGAACTCAGGGCCTCATGCTTGTGAGGCAAGCACTCTTACCACAGAGCTAAATCCCCAGCCCTCTCTGCCTAATGATTTTTGAACAACAGTTCCTGCATTCGCATTTGCACTGGGCCCGGCCAGTCCTGCAGCCAGCTGCAGCTACCATGCAGAGTCCCCACCTGACCCGGCTGCAGCTGCCTCAACCGCCCAAGACTGAAACAGCATCCAGGGAGCGTCAGAACAGCTCGCGACAGTGCTGGCCCCGGAGGACTGGCAGATGCCGTAAAGCTCGGGGCTGGGAGCAGCCCCACTGCAAGGCCTCCTCTGCAATGCTGCCCCCAGCCTGCTCCCGGCCCCGACGGTCTGCACGTTTGCTGGGACCCTCTGAAGGAGGAAGAGTCCCAGATTGGTCAAAATTCAGTGGCTGCCACGAAGAATAGGAACTTGAGATAGAAACTGAGTTCAGGTGAAGAATGTAAGAGGAAGTTTCGTTACTTTTGCTCCTGGATTTGTGCACTGTGACTCGTAACTCTTACAGATGTCACTCGGCCCCTTTGGTCCAGGCTTGTGTTCTTTTCCTGTGTCCCCATCCACTCCTAAGCCACTGCAGCTGCACTCCGCTATGGAGGCCTTGTCAGGCCTCCGATCACTGGGGTGCTGCCTGGCTCCTGCCCAGTCTGCAGGGCGCAGACAGCCCCGGCCTCGTGGGACCCGCGGGAGAGCCTGCGTGGCAGGACCTGCGGAGGACCTGCAGCTCCTCATCCGCAGCATCTAGTGGCTCCCACTCTCTGGGCGGCGGAGGCAAAGCCGCCCCTGCTGCAGCCGCAGGGGGCAGGTGCGTCTTTCCTGGTGGCTCGCGTGGACCTTCCCAGTGTGTGCTTCAGCAAGACACCGACCCTCTCACCTACCTACCACTTTTCTTTAAGTGTATTTACTTTTTAGTTTAAATCCCTGTAGAACACATTTTGTAAGTATGTGCAGCTGTACATTGAAAAGCAGTTTCGGCTGCCCTGCCGGAAGGGGAGTGGGTTTCTCATGTTGGGAGTCCCTGTTATTTAATTATCTTCAGGAATGATTAACAAGAATCGAAACTGAGCAACGTGAGGATGTTGAGCCTCTTGTACTCATTGAATGTCCAATAAATAGGTCAGGGGAGGTCCTTCGGTTTGGCTCGCTCAGCATCTGATCACAGTTGATTTCCGTTTACACTCTTCCCAGGGAGGCTGAAAAACTACTTTACCTCCTGCCACCTCACAATTAGGGGTGGTCATGTGAGACTGTGCTGTCCAACAAAATACGAGGACTCATTCCTTCCCTGATGGAAATGCAAACCTTGCTAGAAATTATCTTCTCATTGGACCACTCGTTGCAATGGTTAGTTTTGTCTCAAATTGGCTACTTACAGCACTCAGTCATTCAACTAGCAGGAATCTAGGGATTGCCGTGAAGGTGTTTTGTGGATATGATTAAAATCCACGATCATCAGTTTTAGGGAAAAGACACTATCTTCCATAATGTAAGCGGGCCTTGTCCAATCAGTTGAAGACTTGCAGAGCAAAACAGGTTGCCCCGTGGAAGAAGAAATTCCACCTGCAGAATGCAACCCACTCCTGTCTGTGAGTTTCTATGTGCTGGCCTGCTGTACAGATTTTGGGCTTACCTAGTTTCACCCCATACTTGTGCAATAAATTCTCTCTTCAGATACATATAGTTATAGACGTAGATATCAATCCAGTGGTTCTGTTTCTTTTCTGGCAGAATCTTGACTGACTACCCTCTTCTTCCTTTGACACAAGGCAAGAAGATGTGTCTGCCGTCTTGCTATGACGTGAGTGACAAACATCTGGGTCAGGCATTGATGCTAAAGGTGATGGAGCAGCAAAAAATTGAAACAACACGGGTCTGTGCCGGTCCCACTGTGCTTACCCACTTTCCAGCTTGGAAAGTCTTACCCTCTGGGCATCTTAGTATCTCTGAAGTAAGACTCCATAGTCCAATCAATGAGATTTCATGGAAATCGGTAGCTTTGTTGTTTTGTTTTCCACAGAGAACCCTAAGTAATGGCACATCTTCTAACCAGAGCCATCTTAGATTTAATAAAATACAGTAACTACAAACAAAGTATTGACTTGATTTAAGTGAGGATGTATTTTGGAGGGTCTGACACACGTGTGTATAGTTATCTCCTGGGCTTGCAGCTCTGAAATGAGCAGCCCCAGAAAAGTGTTGGGGAGGGCAAGATCATCTTCACCAGCAATGTATTTTCTCCTCCCTACGGGCTCCCACAGCTCAGTCACTATGTGACAAAGTAGTCAAAAGCTGAATCTTGCTTTCCAATGAACGTTTCTTTTAAAACAAACTGACTCTTCCTCATTGCTTGCATTTTACCTGATGAGAAAATAAAAGCTTTCCCAAATCCTGTCACTTACCCCGTGGAATCCACTTTCCCAGCTTAATGCAGGCCGAAATGAGGTTTTTTTTTTTGTTTTAATTTTTTATTATTTTTACCAAGAACATGTATTGGTACATTGTATACATAATGATCATAATCAACATGGTTATTTTGTACCTGTACATGATACATCTTGGTTTTCCCTCCTCTTCCCCCCTTCCCCTCCCCTCCCTTCCATTCACCCACCCCTCCCTATTTGCAACAAGTGTAGCTACACTTTACCATTTTTTCCCCTTTCATCTTAC